>PVLC010024483.1:9986-24711 GCA_004027655.1 Graphiurus murinus | reverse complement strand
CTCTAAAAATTCCTGGGAAATCCAAGCAAATTTATTTCTAAGAGGTATAAATAAGACATTCTATAATCTAAGTGAAGTAAAACTGTCATCAATTTTATTATTACTATACATTTTATATGTAGTGATATGAATATATTTTTCATTTATCATATTATTTGTGAGTTAATATCATTTTATTAGTAGTAATATCATTTTATATATAGCTACATAATTATATTATTTCACTTAATATATTTTATTGGTACTTATTAGTGAAAGAAATATGTCTTAGTGAACTATTTCTTTGTTTGAAATATTACATTGGATAGGGTGGCAAAGTTCTAGTTTTAACAAAAAGAAAGCTCTAGTAAGTATGAAACAAATAACAGCTATTCAGAAAACCTGCAAACAAATAGGACAGACCCTTCCTGAAGCTCTCTGCACTGTGGGTTGGGAAGGAAGAGTTGGAGAGGGGATACCTGTTCCCGCCCACCTGAAGGCATGAGAAATCTCAGAATAAGGGGTGATTTTCTTCCACACCCAGAAACCCTCAGCAGCAGGTCATAGGGCTGGTCTTCCTTCCAGGGAGGAGGGAGAATGTACCACTTGGTCCAGACCTAATCTTTACCCTCCAAATGACTGAATCAGATTGCTTTTCAAAGCCTTCCCATTTTACTACCAACTTTCCTAACCAGTTTGCTAATATAGGAAATTATTTCATACTTTTATTGGTGCATTATAGTCTCCCATCATAATATAGTTCAGAGTGATCGGGACATACATGCACACAGCACTTGATGGCCTTTCCCCTGGCCCCCTCCCCACTTCTTCCTCTTCCCCATACGAGATATTGAGATTGCATTGGTATTCTCACATATGGATATAATGACAATGGAGGTGTTTTCTTCATTGATTCTCCTTCTCCCCCTCCACCCTCCTTAAGGCCACCTCCCTGGCTCCACTGGAATTTCCCCTCCATTATCTGAAGTCCCTCTTATATTCCAATTACTCCCTAAATTCTGCATCTGACCCTTCACTTTCTGTGACTGGCTAATCTCATTTAACATAATATTCCCAGGGTCTATCCATTTTTCTGCAAATGACATAAGGAAATCTTTTTAAATAAGCACCACGGTTTATATAACTAGTAGTAGAAAAGGGGTATATAAATAACTTGAATTGGTGAATACACCTTTTTAGGTTGACAGTTACAGAGTGGAGTGGAGAGGAAGGAAGCTTGAGGTCACATCAATAAAGGTGCAGGTGAAGGAGGTCGTCATATAGAGGAGGAAGCTGCTTCCCTCAAGTTCACTCTATTTTCCTGTAACTAGGTCAGAATTTCCAGAATTTGCTCTTTGGGGGTATTTTTTTTTTTAATCACATATCAGAACACATAGGTTACTATTTCAGAACACATAGGTAACTATCTTAAACAACTATTTAATAGAATCACATATTAGAACTGGAAGATAAGAAAAACTTCAATTAGAGACTTTCTTTCCCACACATTAATGCAAGTATTATTCACTACAGGACCTTACATTGGGCAACTTTTTTTTTTTTTTTTCAGTTCAGGGTAGAAGGTGAAATTTGCTAGACACCACTTCCCTTCAGATTCTATTGTTCTTTTGTAACACGCAGTAGGTTTTATACATGTCATACAGATGGAAGGGAAAAACTTCAAAGATTGTGTCTGGTATTTGAGGACACTGAAAAGGACCTAGGTCACAGAATTGCTTTTTTAACCTTGCTGGTGGCTAAAATGTGAATTATTTTGAGAATCAGATGTTGACCCCAGTCAGAGAGGATGAGGTTAAAGATAAGATTAACTAGCTTCACAGAACAGTTTTTAGGTTATGTAACACTGCTCTAAATCATAATTATATAATATGAGATGACATTGCATTTTTTTTAAGCAACCACAATTGCCCGTAAATATACTGGCACCAAATAAGTATCAGGAAGACTGTTATATAAATTAGATTACAACCTGATACATCTCTAAAATTATGTTATAGAGAGAAGTCATGTAAAAGGTCCACTTTCCACCATGAATCGTGATGCTATGGGATAAAATTAGATAATATGCATGAGAAATTAGAATTCTTAGGAATGAATATACTTTAAATTCTGAGGTATTATATTCATTATGTAAATATGGCAAATTCTTTGGCCTTGAGATACATCTCTATTTTAAATCAGAGTAAAACTCCCGAGAAGTCATTTCACTATTTGTAGTAACAAGCCCTTTTAACACGAATTTAAGTTAGTCTGGAAATAAATATTAGACCAAAATTGTCTCAGGACAAAATATCCTTTTTGGGGTTCAGTCATGGGAAATGTTGGAGAGATCCACATCTGAATTCTAGATATCTCAGGGAGGCACGGCAGAGAATGGAGCAAGGGAGCCAAGGACACTTGGAGTCTCCAGTGAGAGAAAGGGCTCTTCTGGAATTCTTAAATTCTGAACCCCCTCCCAATTTAATTATAGATCTTAAAAATCATAAAACTTTGAATTCTATGTTGATATCAATGGGTATCTGAGTTTTCATCCTAATCCATCAAGACCTTTTTTCCTCTGAATATCTTCTCAGCACTTAGGAAATACAGAGCTTTCCAGCTTTCTGGAATGATCTTTACATTACAAGCAGGGACCATGATGATCAGGCTTTATTCTTTTTTATTTTTTATTTTTTTTGCGGTACTGAGGATTGAACTCAGGGGCATTCTACCTCCGAGCTATACCCCCAGCCCTATTTTTTATTCTTTATTTTGAAACAGGGTCTCACTAAGTTGCGGAATGCCTCACTAGGTAGCTGAGGCTGGCTGCGAACCTGGATCCTCCGGTCTCAGCCTCCCGAATGCTGGGATTACAAGCATGCGCCACCACGCCCGGCTATCAGGCTTTATTCTTTCTAGTACATTGAGCATTATCTAACTGACTAGGCAGTAAGGGACATTGGTCATAAAAGTTGGAAGCTAAAATGGCCCCCAACTTGTAATTCAGAGTTTCAGCTTTACTTGTTTACTTTCATGAAAACTTCCTATCTTATAGAAAAGAGCTCATGGCAGTCTTTTTTTGGGGGGAAGGGGTGCATTTTCACCTGAAAAACTATCACTCTGATGAATCCACGCCAATGTTTCTAGCAGTAGTTTTTGCTGCATGATAACTGCCTTGATTATTTTACTTACATGAAAACATTCCATACAGAACAGGAAAAACAAAAATTTAATCAACTTTATCTTTTTTTATTTTTTATTTTTATTTTTGCAGTACTGGGGATTGAACTCAGGGGCATTCTACCTCTGAGCTATGCCCCAAGCCCTATTTTTTATTCTTTATTTTGAAACAGGGTCTCACTAAGTTGAGGAATGCCTCACTAGGTAGCTGAGGCTGGCTGCGAACCTGGATCCTCCGGTCTCAGCCTCCCGAATGCTGGGATTACAAGTGTGCGCCACCACACCTGGCTTTAATCAACTGTAAATGAACAGACACCCAACCCCTCTAACCCCACCCTTGCCCCTGTTTACCTTTCACCTCCATGTTTTACTAACCTTTAAAAACAATGGAACACAATTCAAAATGTTTTGATTCTCAGTAAATTTCATCATCTTCTCATTTTAAATAAGTAGTATTTTCAAGTGTGGAGAAAGGGTGTTGCGAGGTGTGTGGGAAAGTGAATCTGCCTGTGGTACTGTTAGGGTGGAAAATGGAACACCTTGTCAGTCTCCTGGAGAAGGACACACGGGCCAGGGCTGGACTGGCACATCCCGTGAAGGATGACATTGAAGGCATAGAGGAGGATGCTCTATCCTTGGAGTGAGGACCATTCTGAAAAACTTCATCTAAATCTACCTCACATCACATTCAAGTAGCACACTTAAAAAAAAAAAAGTAAGGCTACTTCTAAATATTGGCATCACATTCACTATAGATTTTGTGGGCTTGTCTTTAATCTTTGTCTTTGCAGAGCTATTTTGGAAAAGAAAAGATATACTTGAGAGATTTGGGCTAGCAGTTTGGCTCCCACAAAGAAGTCATTCCTTTTGCTTAGTTCAGGCAATAATATGTGACTTTCTGGCCAAGTGTTCTCAGATCTTTAGCCAGATTATCAAAAGTTAAAAAAAAAAAAATAGAGTTGCCAGAAATGGTTCCCTTAGATATTCTTATACAACAAAATTCAAGGCAGCACATTCTGTCTGTCTTTTAGCTGGTCTGAAAGGTCACTTTTGACAAATCCAGGTGGAGGGGAAAATAACAAGTAAAGGCCACTGACTTCCGCTTTTGATGGAATCATCATGGATGCAGTTGGACAAGTAGCCTAAGCTGATTCTTAACCTGGAAGCTGCAGATTTAGAAATACAAAGCAAACACTGCAGATATGAATAATTTCAGGGATGTGGACTGGAATCAAAGCAGGCAGTAATGAGTTGTAATCATGTAATGGGTTTTAATGAGTTGTAATCATGTCATGTCATTGTGTTGTAATGATGTCATGAAAGTAAAGCAATTCTGGAGTCTTTTTTGTGTTTTTCAATACTAGAGATTGAACTTGGGGGCATTCTACCTCTGAAACTATACCGTCAGTCCTATTTTTTATACTTTATTTTGAAACAGGTTCTCACTAAGTTGCAAAGGGCCTCACTAAGTTGCTGAGGCTGGATGCGAACCCATATCCTCAGTTCTCAGCCTCCCAAGTACTGGTATTATAAGTGTGTGCCACCATGCCCAGCTAATTCTGGAGTCTTGATGGGAAAACTGGTTAAGAATTAATCAAGCCCATGTATTTGGGCAGAAGAGACATATGCACCAGGTAAATGTGTCACCACTCCTGGCTCAGGTAAATGATTTTTTTTTTTTTTTTTTTTTTTTTTTTGCGGTACTGGGAATTGAACTCAGGGGCATTCTACCTCTGAGCTATACCCCCAGTCGTATTTTTTATTCTTTATTTTGAAACAGGGTCTCACTAAGTTGTGGAGTGCCTCACTAAGTAGCTGAGGCTGGCCGCAAACCCGGATCCTCCAGTCTCAGCCTCCCAAATGCTGGGATTACAAGCGTGCGCCACCATGCCCGGCTCTCAGGTAAATGATTTTTAACAAAAGTGGTCTAGATGATCTCTGACCCTCCACATGCCTGCATCCAAATCTTTGAATAGCTCCTAGGATCTGATGTCACTCAAACAAAGTCAGCTGGCTGTTGGGCCAGGGATCTTTAAGGGTTTATGGCTGTCTTTGGAAACTTCTTGAATTCTGTCTTTCATACTATGAAGGTGCCCTTTAGAAAATTATTTCTCTATGGTACAAAATGCCCTGCCAAAAGATGAGTAATTTATTTCCTTGCAGAGTGTAATGTTTCAGCCAACATGATGTCGTTTCAGGTGTTTGGGGTTGAAAGGTGGGTGATCGCTTTACCTTGGCAGCAATTCAATATTCATATTGTATGTGTTGTTATGTAACAGCTTAGCTTTCACCAGACTCCTAACCCAGCCTCCAGAGCAAGGGGGACCTCTTTGACATTTAACATGTTTTACATTATAATTTGACTAATTTTTTTTAGTTTACCAATAGGACTATAATGATAATAATACTGTTCTAAATATTTTTGCTAAATAAGAGATTAAATTCTAATTTTTCATCAAGTGCATGTTTACTAACAAATTTTAATGAAAGTAGAGATTCACTTTCTAAAAAGTCTGAAATGAAAAACTGAAGGGACAGTTAAGTAATCTGTTTTAATTTTAATTTTCTGTTTTAATTTTAATACTTTGTCCCCTATAAATGTGCTCTTTTATTTTCATATATGCTACAGTTAATTATGTCACTGTCAGACTCACTTAAATATTTCACTTTTAGACTCACACTGATCTTGGGAAAGTCATGAACTTTTTGAGCCTCAATTTCTTTATCTATAAAGTGGAACATATATCCTCTTTTGTAGGTACCTACTTTTCAGACTTGTAAGAAGGTTAGTAAAATCACAGATGTTATGTAAAAGTGCTTTGTAAATCACCATGACTATACTTTGCTCTGGGTATCTTAATGTTATCAAAGTAATTGATGGCAAACACTTTCTTTAAGTAGACTGATAAGATTGTTCTCTGTTCCAGTTAGTAGCTTCTACATGCAGAACTAAGTTTTACATCTTATTATTAGGTTTTCATGGCTCCATACAGAAGATGGACTGGTTGTGCTTGACCTATTAATTAAAATTGCTTCCCATTCCTGGAAAAGGAAGATTGAAGACCAAGTTTTTCATATGGAGCAACACTTTACATCATGATGAACTTGAAGGAAAGTTAGACTTCTTTGTATTTTAGAGAAATCCAATTTAATTGATAGTGTCAAATACTTTTGTACAGTTGGTGAACAAAATATATAGTCTGAGATCTACTTCATCACTTGCATAACAAGTAGTTATGTTACATACTGCATCTCAGTGCAATAACTCAATCCTGCAAGTGCACTGATGATGGAACAAAAGATAAATGTCCAATAGGACTCTGTCCAAGACCTCCTTAGCAACCAGGGAATTGCCTCTTGTTTCTTTAGGATGAATTATTGAAGTATAACCTAATGTTATCGGGCATGAAAATTATGATCTACTCGTGCTAGACATTTGGGTTTTTTTGTTGTTGTTGCATAGTAATTTGTATATAATTTCCTGAAGTTGTATTCTTTAGAAAAAATTAAAATTTTCAATATAATGATCTACCAGTTTTATCCTGGAAAAGGAGCAAAATTAGCAAAAGCAGGTAGGAATGTATTTCTACAATGTTAAGAGAAGGTTCATTCATCTTTTAATCTTAGGAAAAAATCAACTCAATTATATAAATTAAGCAAGCGAAATAGGTAAAACTAAAAGAACAAAATAATATACTATACAGGAAATAACAAACTTGGTTTCAGTTTCGATACTATTAATGACTTCATTTGTTTACTCAGGTAGGTACAATTATAATTATAGCCACACAAATAGTAATAGTGTTCTGATATTCTTTTAACATGATTGCTGGTAATTATGTAGTTATAAGTATACATAAAATTAAAAATTCAAAAACTAAACATAAACAAAAATAAAGGTACCTTATAAAACATAAAAATAAAAATATATAAAAATAATATACACCTAAAATTTTGATACACAGACTACACAAAATTATATAAGTACTTATATAATTACACATGTATGTATATATGTTTGAACACACATGTACCTTCATACAAGAAACATGAAAGATAAAATGCATTTTTAAAGCATATTTGTACCAAAAAATTTTAAAAAGCTAAATGTGAAAAGAAATCTGTCAAAAGTCACATCTCTGAGAAGATGTGCCTTGACATCACAGTGGACTTGGCTTCAGCACTCAACACACCCAGTTTCCATCACTGAAACACTACCTGGTATCCCATGGCAGTCACAAATAAAGACCTACTTAATTTTTAGATACCCAACTACACCTTAAATCTGACAGAGATTAGAATTTGTTTAGAATAGTTTTGGTTTTTAGATTATTGTGTTACACTCTAGATCTTTAGGCACTGTGGGTTCTTATAATAATAGGCAACCATTACCTGTAACATTATATTACCAAGATAACTCCTTATGCTAATCATTCTAGGATAATAAGATATTTACATTAATGCCCAAACTAATGTCAAGTGTTCTGTAGTGACATACTTGCTATATTCCTCCTGACTGTTCACATCTCTCCAGCTCCCCATCCCACCACAGTCTAAAATATTGGACTACCTTATCACAGAGCACTGCCAGAGCCTCCCTCTGCTCTCCTCACATACACTGACACACACTTGTGGATTGCTCTCACTGGGTTTCTCCTTTAAATTCAGCTTCATCTTTACAAAATGCACATCCGATCATGTCATGCCACATGTCTACCTCTCTCAAAGACTTCCCTTTGCACTCCTGAAGTGCTCTCATAGTGATGTGTTTGATTGACATCAGTCTGCCCCAGTATAATATTTCCACATGAAATATCCTTTGCACTGCTTCTACTCCTACCTTTCACCGAGTTAATCCCTAAGGACCCTTCAGATTTTCAGCTGAGACATCGTGTCTTTTGTCATATGTTCCCAACACCACGAGGTACTTATAGTATAGTGATGTGTTTGATTGACATCAATCTGCCCCAGTATAATACAAGCTTCATAAGGTAAAGGGATCAAGTAAAAAATTTTGATGAAATTGAAATTAAAATGTTCAGAAAGAAAAAATAGATATAATTTGCATAAGTACTATCTGAAATAATCTTGCAGTCACTAAACGGTTTCTTTAATTTGCCTAAGGGCTGGGAGTATAGCTCAGTGGTACAGTACTTACCTAGCATGTGTGAGGCAAAAAAATAAATTGTCTTAATCCTACATGTTTCTTTCAATAAAGCACAAACTTCTAACAACAAAGGCTCTCTTGGAAGAATGACTCACTAATAAAAACCATTTGGTAACTTTCCATAGCATCCCAAGACATTTTTATATAACCTGGCCAGTAAGAAATTGTTGGTAGACTGGTGTGTTCTGTATCTTTGCCTTTTAATTTAGATTTTCCTTTTAGGAGGTGTTTTTAATATCATTGGATGTGCAAAAATCTGTTCTGCATTTACATAATTTAAAAATCAGTATTAAAAGCCAGTGATTTATAAAGAACACTGACTTGATGATGGTTTACAACATTTTTCCCTCTTGACAGGAGACCCACGCTGGGAAAAAATTAAACATCCCAATTCTCATTAATGGAAACAGAGCTGCACAGACAACTGTAGCTGCTGAAGGTTACTGACATTGCCAGGAAACTCTAACAGCAAAACCAAGCGAGGTGGAGCTGGCAGATGACTTTGCCTTTCATGTACAATTCTGAAATATAGAAGCATGGAATTTCTCATGTTAACAGACACTTTGGTCAATATTTATTTGGGCCCTTTTATTTTGTATCTTAAAGAAGAGATTTAATGGAGGAGTACTCACTTTACAGAGCTAGAGCCCAGTGGACATATATTCATCTACTCATAGCTTTCAACTTTTGGAGTTGTACTTGAGACTCATTATTCTGTTCACTAACGATAAAAAGCCTGCATATTTCCTCTGCTATGGGAGAGTGAAAACCTGAAGAAAATTTACTGAACTAATTAATGTACATTTATGCAGAGGAGTCTCAGTTTGGATTTAGAGGCCCAGAGCCTCTTCCTTCCTTCATCCAACAACTGATTCATTTGACAGTTGCTGAGCACCTGCTTTACTTTTCGGTTCACAAGCTAGTGGATAACCTCGGGGGATAAGCACCCAGCTAGGCACTTCATCTGAGAGAAGCACAAACCTGCTTTCCACTCCAGCTATGGTTTCTTCAGCTGTAGTTTGTTCTATTTTGACTGCATGATCAATAGCTACAAGTAATCCATAAATACTCCTCTTCTCAAATATATTCCAAATGTTGTCACCTAATTTCTTTTGGGGTGCTGGCCTCATGGGGCTTCTGAACATGGGAGAGTTTTGTCAACAACTTGGGGCATATCCAGTATCTGGATCAATGTTGTTTAATTAAAAAATAATTTGTGTTCACTTAAAAGTTAAATTCATATGTAAAGTCTCTATTGTGGAATAGGAAATATGACAGTAAGCTCCTTGAGGGAAGCCTTATATGTTTTTGCAAAGAAGGCCATTGGCAAATATTCATTACATTAAACTAATTACCATGTATCGGGAAAAGAAAGTTTCTGAATTAGAGAGTGGAATTTATTTTGGAATCCAAGGAGCTAAGGGGTCAAGGCACAATGCTTCTGTCTCTGAATGGAATCTAAATGTTCTTCTAGCCATGCATAGTAAACCTACAGAGGTCAAGGAGCAGCCAAGCCATAAAGAAGGTAAAAGTTACTGCACTTCTCTTTCAATTTCTCACCAGGCTCTCAGCTAGATACCTCCCCCTCCTCCATATCATTCATATACATACACATACATTTATTGAGCATCTACTATCTTCCAGGGATTACTTCAGGAAATACATCACTAATAAAACAAGCAAACTGACAATTTATCTATCCAAGACCTTTTTAATGAGATCCCATCCTGTGCCTGGAACCAAGCTAAACACTTGGAATACTGACATAGAAACTTGACCTGGAAACAGCCCCAATTATGTTATGTGAATATATGCGAGTATCTTTCTGAATCTCACTATCATGTATACTTAACAATGCACCAATAAAAAATTTAAAAAGAACCTGACCTAGCATCTGTCCAAAAGGAAGCTGTTTATAAACATGATAAAATTAGGAAACAGAAATTGTTCAGGTATCATTCATCTTACCTTGTAATGAATTGAAGATGGAGAAGAGGTACATGAAAGGGATATTTAAGGGTCCCCAGGCAAAGAAAGCAAAGCCCCACGTCATGCCCAGCAGGAAGGTCAGGCTGACCACACTGCGCAGGTTCCTTAAAACCTCTTCTCTCAGAGTCCGGTTGCTTCTCTTGCCGTTCCTCCCACAGATCTGCACCATTACCACGATGAACATGGCAACGTTCAGGAAAAACATGACTCCAAAATACCCAGCGCAGGTCACATAAAACACCACTGGGTCCTGAATCCAACAGCTTAAAAGAGAAGACGAAACAAGAAAGAAAAAGAGGCTTATTACCATTCCCTGTTTACTTAAGACTTCCCTTGGTTTAGCTGGGACGACTGCAGATTCTCAAACACCTTTGGAAAGTCCCTTCACTTCCCTGGACCTCAGTTTTTTCTTTGATCTTTTCATAGATGGTTTTGGTTTGGTTGGTTTTGGATGGCCACCATCTTAATAGCTAGTTATTTAAGTCAACATTAAAAAGAAAACAAGGTGGCTTCTTGAATTCTGATTTGGAATGAGAACACTCTTGGTTGGCTCACCCCAAACCACGTCTAACCTCCTTCTCTCCTGTGTCTTGTACTCTAAGGATGAGCCATTTAAGCACTCATTTTTGCTCTCCTTTGTAGTTAAAGAGTATCCAGGTGACACTGTTCTACAAAGTAATATGGAAGTAGAAGTCCGCTAAGGGGTTTTTGGGAAACCTATTCTTGATACTCAACTGGCAAGCTGTGTATTCTTCTTCCTGTTTGAACACGAAAATGAGCTATGAAATCGCAGCTGTCATCTTATGTCCTGGAAAGACAGCCTCAGAGAGCTGCAGTTGTTGGCCCTGACACTTTGAGCCACAAAATCAATGCTCCTGGTTGTATAATTCTATGCTTCTTGTCACATGTGAAGAGTTAATCCTTGCTCACTTAAATCACATATAACTCTGGGTTCACTGCAATATTCAAAGTAATTCCTATGCATTTAATTGGTCTAGTTGAAGCAAGATCTTATAGGACTGTGAGATTCTTATATGGACACTCCTCATGCATGATTAAAAAACCTTTCTAATAATTGTAAAATATTTTTATTGAGATGAAGGATATACTACACACTTGATACTCAGAATGATATATAGATCAGAAAAATGGGTGAAATAAATGGAAAACTGTGCTACGTGCAAAGTATACTATAAGTTGACAAGTATTGCAATTTGCAGATGCCCTGGTACCTAATGATGCTATGAAAATTCTTTTTATTTGTTTTTCTGTTGTTGTTTTTTTAGGGTAGTGATTACATTTTAATGCAAAGTATGTTTTATAACCAGAAGGGGAGAAAATGAAAAACATTTTTTTACATGATTTTCTTCTTTATGGCTGACTAAAATTCCATTGTGTGCATATCCCATAGTTATGTACTTCAAAAGCTGGATGAATGATTTATCTTAAAATTCTAATATAAATTGACATCATTACGGAGTATTCCACACTGGAACATAAGTTCTCAAAAGGCAAAAGTTATCTTGAACATCTTTGTGTCTTAGAACTTAAACACGATTCCTGGCATATAGTAAATGTTGATGGCATAGCAATTTGCTAAATAGTACTTTAAAGTCCCGTAAGGCCGGATGTGATTGCTATAATTCCAGTACTTGGGAGGCTGAGACTGGAGGATTACGGTTCAAGACCAACTATAGAAACTTAGCTCTCGGCAATTTAGTGAAACTCTGTTTCAAAATAAAAAAATAAAATAGTGCTGGGGTGTAGGTCAGAGGTAGAATGCTCCTGAATTCAGTCCCAGTAACCACCGCCCCCAGCACACACATACACTCATGTAAGAATTGACCAACACATTTTTCAAGTCCCCTTATTTCAAATTTAGTCATTGAGTTCTACTTTTAATATATCTTTATGTGCGTGTGTGTGGTACTGGGGATTGAACCGTGGCATATTCTACCTCTGAGCTATACCCCAAGCCCTATTTTATTTTATATTTTTAAACAGGTCTAAGTTGTGGAGGTTAACTGTGAATACTTGAGCTCCTCCTGTCTTGGCCTCCTAAATCCTAAGATTATAAACATGTGCCACCACTCCCAGCTTAATATATCTTATAAAGGCCCTCTCGGAGCTAATTTCTCTTTATACATGGAAGTCCCTCTAGGATCCTGGAATTACCTTGGTCCAACATTTTGCCCTAGTTCTTGTTGGGTCTATTCAGTACTATTTTTGAAACACAAAAGAAGGGAAGTCTGTGAGGGAAGAGGGCACTCATAAGACAATTGATGAGATATAGAAGTGTTGTCCCTCCGTGAAATGTGCACAGACATGTGGCATAATAGGTTTTATTTCAGGAGTAAGCTTTATGCACTTAGTAACCCTTCAAATCAAGAAGTATTGAGTATCCACAATGTGACCGCTAAGTCATGAGAGAGCTAACTACCCAAACTGAACATTATAAAAACCATCATCTCAGTGGTCTCATCATCTGAAGAGAATTTTCCGAATTATTCAGGAAATCACTGATTTCTCCTTTTTGTACATTTCTACATAACACCCATATTGGCACTGGATCACTCACTGTCTGATATTGCTTCTCTTGAAGATGTGTGTGGCCTCCAATATGTGGGAGTATTTTGGAATCTGCTCAAATAGAATGCTTCTTCTGAGGTGAAAGATAGTGTCCTATGTTTCTTCGGAATTCCCCCATGAAGGATATAATGTTAATATAGAAAAGTAGCTTAAACATTTCAGGACATTCAAATGAATGAATCTGTGGTGTAGCAGAAACCTTGACAGTCATGCAAATTGACTAAAACCTTTTAAAATAAGAGCCTTGCATAAAATTGTTTAAATCTTTCATGACACTGTTTAACATATTATATAAATTAATGCATGTACCTGTCATTAAAAATGTTTTGAAGTTATACTTCATGATATAGGAAATGCTATAATAAGTTAAGTGAATAAATGGGAAATATAGACCTATGAAGAATAAAACAAAAGGAGACCCTTATTACTGGCCCATGGAAATTTACACTAAACTTTAGGAAACAAAGGATTCTGCCCATCACAAATCAATGCCCCTAAATATCATGTTACTTACAATTCATCCCCTTCTTCTTTTCCATAACTTTCTTTTCCATAAACTTCATTTTGTTTTCTGCTTGCTAAAATGACTGATACCACCAACGCAGGTAAACCTGTTATAAAAAGACATAACACACACATTTCTCCTAATGTCTAGAACTGATTTAAGACTGATATTGACACACACACACAGAGAGAGAGAGAGAGAGAGAGAGAGAGAGAGAGAGAGAGAGAGAGAGAGAGAGAGAAGAAAGAAAACCCTCCATGTGATAGATTCAAACTTGAAATTGGCAACTGGGTTAGAACAAAGTCCCCTCTTTGGTGTGGAACATCCACCACTAATGGGCAAAAATTAAAAAGTAATTTGCAATGACAGATACTTGAATACTCTCTTTGCTTAGTAGTACCCACTAGAGGCACCCTAATCTGTTTCTACTGAATCTAGTCCTAGAAAATGTGGTTTTATTAATAATGCCTCTTAGATTTCCAAATTTCAGATAGATAAGGTAACTATAGCTTGCCCCCCCTTTTTACATAAAACAAAATCTTTAGAACAAGTGGTGGTGTTGGGGAGCAACAGGGATATAAAACCTTTTATGGTTTTTTCTCCATAGAATCAATAAAGTACTCCCATGTCTATTTAGTGGAGAACTGCATGCCGCTCTAATTCCCTGAAAGACACTTTTACTGCCTCCTAAGGGGGGTGTTGAATATCTTGGGAATGTCTCATGCTTCTATATTGCCATCTGAAAAAGATTTTTGAGAAAGCCCTGGCTCAATATAAAACCCATATAAAGAAAGGCGCACAATGAGCTGATTCCAAACAGGCTCACACCACCATTCCACATCTAACCAAGGACTCGCGTTAGAAAGTTCAAGGCAAGAATTCTGTAAATATCCTCGTGGCGCACACACAAATAACATTCTTTCTCTGGTTTCCACAACATGGCCATGTGTCTAGGGATGAGTATAGCTAGGAGTCTCAGCTGGCCTTTATATTTGGAAGCATGATGGAAATGTGCTGTGGCTGGCTAGCTGCTTCTTCAGACTTGGGTGGGCTGGCTGTAGGCTCAGGAAATGAGTTTGTGGTGACTCAGGAGCTAAGGATTTTCCTTTACTCCTGAGTTTAGGGAGTAAATGTTCAGAGGTTTTAAAAATTCAGTGCCGAGGATACCCCTTCCCTAAGATGGAAATCCATTCATCCATCCATCCATCCATCCGTCAAAATAGATATTAAACATTATTCACAATGTTTACGTTTCTCTTGATGTTACTGTTCTTAAAAAAAAAAAAAAAAAAAAAAAAAAAAAAAAAAAAAAAAAA
>PVLC010024482.1:0-24612 GCA_004027655.1 Graphiurus murinus | reverse complement strand
GGATTGAACTCAGGGGCATTCTACCTCCGAGCTATACCCCCAGCCCTATTTTTTATTCTTTATTTTGAAACCGGGTCTCACTAAGTTGCGGAGTGCCTCACTAGGTAGCTGAGGCTGGCCGCGAACCTGGATCCTCCGGTCTCAGCCTCCCGAATGCTGGGATTACAAGCGTGCGCCACCACGCCCGGCCCTATTTTTTCTTCTTTATTTTGAAACAGGGGCTCACTAAGTTGCAGAGGGCCTCACTAAGTAGCTGAGGCTGGACATGAACCTGCAATCCTCCTGTCTCAGCCTCCCAAGTGCTGGGATTACAAGCATGCGCCACCACATCAGCTTTTTGTGAGTTTTTTTGGTAGTACTTGGGATTGAACCCACCAGAGGCATTCTACCTCTATTTTATTTTGGTACTGGGGAATGAACCCAGAGGTATTCTACCTTTGGACTACACCCCCAGCCCGATTTTATATTTCTTTATTTGGAAACAAGATCTCGCTAGACTGATGTGAGTCTCACTACTTGCTGAGCTGTGCTCAAACTTGCAATCCTCCTGTCTCAGCCTCCCAAGTACAGAGATTACAGGCATGTGCCACCATGCCCGGCTACCTCTTTTTTTTTTTTTTTTTTTTTTTTATCAGAGTCTTCAACTAGGTTGCTGAGAGTCTCACTAAGTTGATGAAGCTGGTCTTGAACCTGGGATGTTCCTGTCTCAGCCTCTCAAGTACTGAGATTACAGGCAGGTGCCACCTCACCTGGCAGGAGATATATATATATATATACACACACATATATGTATGTATGTATATATATATATATATATTTTTTTTTTAATTCCTCAGTGGTTAGAGATGTATGCTGAAATATTTATCAAGGAATTAATAAGATCTGAAATCTGCTTTAAAGTCATAGGGGAAAAAGTGGAAAGGATAGAAAATTATTGCAAGATGACGATGATAATGTCAGAACACGACATTTGTTGAATGGTTCGACCTGTGCATGCTTGAAATTTTTCATAATACAAGGTTGGGGGGGGTTGGGGGATTTGTTGTTGTTGTTTTGTTTTAAACAAAAACAGGTAAATGAGAAAGACAAGGAGCTCATCTCTCCCTGCAGTCTTTTCCGCTGCACCCCAGCTGCCCTCCCCACAGTGCCCTGAAGGCAAGCGGGGCGGCTGCGAGGGGGGAGCAGAACACAGGGCCTGACCGACTCACGAGGAAGGAAGCGGCAGGGAGCGAGCAGACGGCAACTGCACGCTTCTCACACCAACTAGATCTGCCTGGTTATACCCCGGCTTTTATTAAATGCAGCAGGATTCAGATTGTGGCATTCAAAACCTTTACAGAGAAAAGCACAGCCCCCCACTGAAAACCCACAGGGCCTCAGTACACCATCAGAGACTGGAGCGCCTGAACCAAGCTGGGTGAGGCCGCCCTCTCCAGAAGGCAGCGCACTCGGTCACCCTGGCAGGCTCGGTCCTATCATCCCAGCTACTGGGTTGGGGGGCGGGGGGCCAGGGCCAGCCGGGCAACGACAGTGACCCCACCACTAAAAGAGAGAAAAGATCTCTACCACACACGAGGCCACCTGGAGGTCTAACAACACCTCAACGGACGGATGAATGAAAAAGGCGGATTTCAATATCATACCTAATCAAGGAACACGGAAACTGGAATCAAAAATAAAAAAGATCCACAGATGAAATCTAAGGTGAGAGGAAGAAAATGTGCTTCGAGAGGATGAAAGACAGAATGAAAATATTTCACAGTACCTAAAATAATGGTGAAATCCTCATACGCATGGGATTGAGTCAGCAGGACAAGTTAGAGAACAGGGGACGGGTAGTTCACACTATTTTCAGGCAAGGAAGGGCTGGGTGAGCGGATGGAGCTCAGCGGAGACTGAGAAAGGGCGAGGGCGGCAGGTCTGGCGGGGCCTGTGCTCCTCCCTGCAACCAGCCCGTCCTCACCCAGACACCGCTGCGCCCGAGTCACCTCCTCAGGCCTAGCCTCGCCCTCACCCATGACGACAGGGGAGACGAGGGAGAGAAGGCGCTCCTCAGCTACACTATGGGGGGCTCCACGTGTTCCCTTGGTTTTTGTTTTTTTTTTTTTTTTTGCAGTACTGGGGAATGAACCCAGGGGCATTTTACCTCCGAGGCAAACCCCCAGTCCTATTTTTTATTCTTTTATTTTGAAACAGGGTCTCACTAAATTCCAGAGAGCCTCTCTAAGTAGCTGAGGCTGGCTGCGAACTCGGACCCTCCGGTCTCAGCCTCCCAAGTACTGGGATTACAAACCTGCGCCTCCACGCCTGGCCCCTATCTGTTCTGATAGGAAACTGGATGGATAAAATAAAGTTCAGGGGCTCATTTACTCTAAGAGAGATGCAGGTACTCACAACAGAACCATTTACTTCCGTATAAAGGGGCCCATTCCCCCTGGTATCTAAGGTGGGAGGGGACGGGGAGGACATCAGAGGACGCCATCCGCGGCCACCAGCGGGCCAGCCAGCCTGCTTTCCCGCGCTCACCTCCTCACAGCACGGGGCGTCACCAGCCTGGGTACTAGGGCACAGAACTCGGTGGTAGCAGGCCCGGGTGTGCACCCAGTTTCCACGCAAATCTCCTTCCTCTCCCTTCATCCTCTGGCCTTAGTGGGAAGACACAGGCCACCTGAGAGGAGAGGGCAAGAACCCGAGAGCCAGAGACGCGGACAAAACGCAGGCTGATCCAAGAGAGCAAAAGCAAATGTGGTCCAGTGCGCCATTCAATAACACCGATACCCCGGCAAACGGGGCTTTGGTTATTCAACATGAAAAAGCACACCACTAAAATTGCTGTTACATTATTTGCCAATGGGGCTTTGAATAATTTATGAAGGCATAAAAACATTAGCCAACCTCATTACAAGAAGGCCTTGCTCTTTGGAGAGGCATTGGTTAATTGAAGGATCATAGCATGTCACTTCTCCCAGGATCACAAGAGTTATGCTATTTATTATTTATTTATTTATTTATTTATTTATTTATTTATTTATTTATTTGTGGTACTAGAGATGGAACTCAGGGGCGTCCTACCTGGGGGCTATACCCCCAGCCCTACTTTTTATTCTTTATTTTAAAACAGGGTCTCACCAAGTTGTGGAGAGCCTAAGTAGCAGAGGCTGGCCACAAACCTGTGATCCTCCTGTGTCAGCCTCCCAAGTACTGGGATTACAGCGTGCGCCACCACACCCGGCCTGAATTACACTTTAGATATGAGTTGCCACCAAGGCCATTGGCAATGTCCTCACAGAGTGCATTCGAGCAAATGCCAATCTGCTGACCTGTATGTCTGTGTGCTTGTTCAGCACCAATGCTTTAAGGACCAAGGAAAACGACAGACAAAACCACTGCCCTGGAGGAACGCGTCAAGTAGCTGCAGAGCAACGCTCAGGACTTCGAGAGGGAAAGCAAAGCCCAGCACGCCTGTAATCCAGTACTTGGAAGGCCGAGACAGGAAGATCAAAGGTTCAAGGACAGCTTCAGCAACTCAGCAAAGCATTCATAACTTTGCAAGATCCTGTCTGAAAATTTTAAAAAAGGCCAGGGATGGTGGTGCATGCCTATAATCCCAGTACTTGGGAGGCTAAGACAGGAGGGTCACAGGTTCACAGCCAGCCTCAGCTATTTAGTGAGGCCTTCTACAACTTAGTAAGACTCTGTTTCAAAATAAAAAATAAAATAGAACTAGGGTGTGGCTTGGAGATAGAATGCCCCTGGGTTCAATCCCCGTACCACAAAAAATAAAATAAACAAAAAAATAAGAAAGGGCTGGGGAGCTGGGCATGGTGGTGGTGCACGCTTGTAATCCCAGCATTTGGGAGGCTGAGACTGGAGGATCCGGGTTCGCAGCCAGCCTCAGCTACCTAGTGAGATACTCTGAAACTTAGTGAGACCCTGTTTCAAAATAAAGAATAAAAAAAATAGGGCTGGGGCTGTAGCTCAGAGGTAGAATGCCCCCAGGTTCCATCCCCAGTACCGCAAAAAAAACAAAAAAGGGCTGGGGGTGTAGCTTGGAGGTATATGCCCAAGGTTCTATCCCCAAGAATGTGACAGGGGCCGGGTGCAGCCCGGCGGTACAGTGCGTGGCCAGCTGGGCTGAGGCCCTGGGTCTGCTCTCCAGCACTATAAAAAGTGTCAGCAGCAAGGGAGAGGCGGGGCGGGGGGGGGGGGATGCCTTCAGAGGCCGAGGGAAGCAGGGCAGAACAAGATAAATGAGATCTGAGGAGACAGATGGGAAGGCAAACGTGCGCCGCGAGGAAGTATAAAAAGAAAGGCGGTGGGGGCAGGGGGCAGCAAAGATGCACGTGCCAGGGCAGCCCGGGATGGCAAAGAATACATCTGAAAGTCTGAGCTGGAAGTCTGCCCGATTATGAAGGGAGGCGAACGCGCGGGGTAGGACACAGCCAGGGTGAGAGGCAAGGGCCAGGCGGCAGGAAATCAGAACACAGGCCAACCTGCAGGGTCAAGAGATGAGGAGCGAGCCAGTGAGGGACTTCTGGGTCACTCCCTCCAAAGACACAGGACTGGACAGATGGCCGCAGCCGGGAGAAAGAGGGACAGAGCTGTGGGGCCTGAAGGCATGATCCACAGGGCCCTCTGCACGGGCCTGTGAGGAGAAGGGCAGCCCTCCCACAGAACAGGACTCCTGGTCGGAGACCTGGGCCTGGCCGAGCTGGGAGCTCTGCAGTGCAGACACGAAGGGCCTCTTCTGCCATGTGTCCCAACCGGCCAAAGGAGCAGCTGTCCTCGGCAGGAAAGAGAAACAAGGCCCAGGAGACTAAGCCCCTGCCCAGAGGGGGCTCCAGGTCTCTCTCCTGTCACAGGGCTCTAGACCTGGAGCCATTACCACGGGCGAGGGCTGCACTGGAAAATGTCTAAGCTTTAGAACTTGTGCTTTAGCTAGAAATTTCAAGAGGAAACACTCCAATCCAAGCATCTCAGAGGTGTGCCTCCCAAAAGGTCCTATCTGTGGTCCTAGCGCAATGCCCTTGGGAGGCCGGAAGCCCTGGAAGGCAATCAGGTGAGTGGCGCACACTGACTCATCCCCCTCCCTGCATACCAGCCCAAGGAGCCCCCGGCAATGTGTTTGGTTGACACTAGACTTAAGGACATCTTCCTGGATGAGAACCCTCGCAAAATGTTTCAGAATACACCTTACGGATGGGGGAGCTCAGTGTAAAGGGAAACTCAAGTCCGGATCTCTGCACTGATTAGAAGTCTCAGGTTCCTCGCCCCAGAGCCCGTGAGCTAGGGGAGTTCTCCAGCACACTGACACTGCATCTGCGGGCTGACAACTAACAAAAGAAATACCCCAAAACACCGCGAATGTCTACTTAACAAAATACCTCAAGATACCACAAATGTCTAGTAAAAACGTCACTTCAACTTTGCTAGCTTAAGTACCATTCTTCAATTCAAACAAGCTAATGAGAACTTTAAACCTGATGTTTAATGCTGACCCCCAAACAAATGGTAAGATTTCATCAAATCAATCCAAGTACAATTAACGTATTTGACCCCTACCATTTACCTATTTGCTTTATATACTTTCCACCGAAACAATTTGCTGGAAACCCTAACTTATAATTAAACTCTTGGTTAAAACAGACCACCAAGGACTTTATTAAAGTTGGGCAAGTTCGTTTTCTCCATCTTTGTCCTCTTAAAAAACATTTCAGTTAGCCAGGCATGGTGGCGCACACTTGTAACCCCAGTACTTGGGAGGCTGAGACTAGAGGACCCGGGTTCATGGCCAGCCTCAGCTACTTAGTGAGGCACTCCAAAACTTAGTGAGACCCTGTTTCAAAAGAATAAAAAATAGGACTGGGGGTGCTCAGAGGTAGAATGCCCCTGAGTTCAGTCCCCAGTTCTGCCAATAAATAAATAAATAGCAATTTACAAATGGCTTTTTTTGTGTATGTATAGTACTGGGGATTGAACTCAGGGACATTCTACCTCCGAGCTACAACTCCAGTCCTATTTTTTATTTTTATTTTGAAACAGGGTCTCACTAAGTAGCTGAGGCTGGCCGAGAACCTGGATCCTCCAGTCTCAGCCTCCCAAGTACTGGGATTAGAAGCGTGTGCCACCACGCCTGACTAAATGGCTTAATTTTTAAAGACTAAGAGTGACAGTCGGGTACAGTGACCCACACCTGTAATCCCCACACTTGGGAGAGTACACAGAAAGATCACAGGTTAGCCAAGACCCTGTTTTAAAATAAAAAATAGAAGTGGGGGAGCCAGGCGTGATAGTGCACATTTGTAATCCCAGTACTTGGAGGTTGAGGTAGGAGGATGACAGGTTTGAGGACAGCCTCAGCAAGTAGTGAGACTCATCAACATAGTGAGATCCTGTTTCCAAATAAGAAATAAAAATCGGGCTGGGGGTGTAGCTCAAAGGTAGAATACCTCTGGGTTCAATTCCCAGTACCACAAAAAAAAAAAAAAGTACAGGGTGGGGGGGTAGCTCAGAGGTAGAATGGCCCCAGGTTCACTTCCCAGTACCAAAACAAACAGAAGACTAGGAGTGGTTGGGAATTTGAATTCTTCTGTAAATTCATGCATAAAATTTGCAAAGAAAACTTCACAATTTCAGAAATAGTAAGGCAAGGCAAATAAGGAAGTTTGGACACTACACAATCAAAGTATCTCTTTATTAAATCTAGTGTTTGGAGATGAGATCAACCTTTGCCTTGAATTATCAGGGTGGAATCACGCTTTTTAAAATCACACTTAAAGCCAGGCACATGATGCTCGCCTATAATCCCAGTGCTTGGGAGGCTGAGACAGAAGGAGCACAGGCTGGACAGCCTCATAAGTAGTGAGACTCTCATCAACTTAGCAAGACTCTGTTCCCAAGTAAAAAGAAAATAGATCTGGGGATGTAGCTCAGAGGCAGAATGCCCTAGGTTCAATCCCCAGTACTACAAAAAAATAAAAATAAAAATAAAAATAGAGCCGGGCGTGGTGGCGCACGCTTGTAATCCCAGCATTTGGGAAGCTGAGACCGGAGGATCCGGGTTCGTGGCCAGCCTCAGCTACTTAGTGAGACCCTGTTTCAAAATAAAGAATAAAACATAGGGCTGGGGGTGTAGCTCAGAGGTAGTATGCCCCTGAGTTCAATCTCTAGTACCGCAAAAAAATAAATAAATAAAAATAAAAATAGGGCTGGAGTGGAGTGTAGCTTGGGAAAGAGTAACACACACACACACACACACACACAAAATCACACTTAGGATGCCAGGCATGGTGGCGAATACTTGTAATCCCAGTACTTGGGAGGCTGAGACAGGAGGATCAGAGGATTGCGGCCAGCCTCAGCTACTTAGTGAGGCCATATGCAACTTAGTGAGACCCTGTTTCAAAATAAAGAATAAAAATAGGGCTGGGGGTGTAGCTTGGAGGTAGAATGCCTCTGGGTAGTGAGACCCTGTTTCAAAATAAAGAATAAAAATAGGGCTGGGGGTGTAGCTTGGAGGTAGAATGCCTCTGGGTTCAATCTCCAGTACCGAGAAAAAAAAAAAAAATCACACTTAAGGTTTTGAAAAATAAACCCCACCCATCCAGGTCCCATCCTCTGTCCACAGTCCCTTAAGGGGAGACACTTGGCATCACATGTCACTGCTTTCTGCTCCCACTAACTGTCCCAACACCGTTATCCAGCCTCACCAGCCCAGGGAGCTGAGCAAGGGTCGGGAAACCCCCTCAAGGCAGACCCCCAGCTGGCTGGCCAACAGGGGGAAGAAGTGAAACGGGTCAAGTTTCTCTCAAGAACTCGCACTAGGCAAAGTGACAAGAACTGGTCACTTAGATACCGAAAGAATGCAACCAGAAGCCCCGCAGAGTTGAAGTGGAGCCGGAGAGGGCTGGGCCGGCTGAGCGAGCACAGGAGCGGAGGCCACAGAGCAGCCAAGAAGCCAGCTGGTGGGGGGACAGAAAAGCTGGAGGAGGGGAGGGGCGGGCGGGTGGTTTGAGGCCGGAGGTGAGGCGGGGCAGGGAGGGCTGCTGCTGGCTGCCAGGATCCACCCCCACCGCCAGGCTCCAGCCCGTCCCCACTGGAAATCCTCAATTTCTGCCTGATTTCCATCGTACCACATGTGCTGCCACTAACAAAACTCCCTTTCAGGCTGGCGGAGGGTCCTCTGTTCCACACGGTCGGCATACAGAGCATGGAGACAGCAAAGGGCCTTCCGGGGAAGTCATTCTTATGAAATACCAGACAGGCCTACTTGGACATATTTAAGGGAAATACAGAAGTGTTCTTAAGAAACAACCCCCAAACACACACACACACACACACACACACACACACACACACACACGCCTCTAACCCAACAGAGAAGGGCACAAGGGAACTTTCTGAGGTAATGAAGGCGAACATCTGTTGTGACAGAGGTACGAGGGAGCCTCTGGTTAAAACTGACCAAACTGAGTCAGGTGGCCTACACCTGTAATCCCAGTACTTGGGAGGCTGAGATAAGAGGATCACCGGTTCACAGCCAGCCTCAGCAATTTAGTGAGGCCCTCTGCACCTTAGACCCTGTTTCAAAATAAAAGAATAAAATAGGTCTGGGGCTGTAGCTCAGAGGTAGAAGGTCCCTGGGTCCATCCCCAGTATCCTCCACACACAAAAAACACCAAACTGAACAGCTAACAATGCACTGTATATAAATTGTAACTTTGTGCACGCCCGACTGCATCTGCCTGTGTGTGTGTGTGTGTGTGTGTGTGTGTGTGTGTGTATGTGTGTGTGTGTTACTTGGGATTGAATCCAGGGGCATTCTACCTCTGGGCTACCTGGGCTACACCCCCAGACCTATCTTATTTTTATTTTTGACACAGGGTCTCACTAGGTTGATGAGAGTCTCACTATTTGCTGAGGCTGTCCTCAAACCTGCCATCCTCCTGTCTCAGCCTCCCAAGTACTGAGATCCAGGAGTGTGCTACCATGTCTGGCTTGTAACTTTAAAACAAACAAACAAAACCCCCCCTCGACCCTGCATAGGGACTTGAGTTTTTCTTTTTGTTTAGGGTGGGGGTGGGGTGCTGAGGGTGGAACGCAGGGCTCATTCCTGCTAAGTACATGCTATTCCACTGGAGATAGCTACACCTCCAGCTCGTTACTTCACTTTTCAAGACCGGATTGGTCTAGATAAAGCTCACAAATATATTGCTGAACAGAAGCAGTCAGATCAAAAGCACCTGAGTCTCTCCTTAGAGAAAGAACAGAAACAGCCACCTAGTTAGGGCAGGGGCTTACTGGGCGGCTTCTGTTCCGCTTCCTGATCCCAGTGTCAGCAACACTGGGGTGTTTAGTCTGACAGCCTCAGGGTGTATTTTCATGCTAAATGCATTTTCCTGTATTTATTCTCTATTCAATCCTGAATATATATATCATATAACACAAAAGGGAAAAGAAGAAATATACTAGTCTAAAAGTGATTGAAAGGTTTGTTTTTTTATTCCTAGTAAAATGTCTATTTTTAGTCCAATTCTTCAGGTAAATAATAAAAAAGAAAAAAATAAGACTACAATAACCTCATTTGTAGGATTTGATGCACAAATTTGCTATTTGGTGGGAAAACTCATTCAATAGAGTCATTTAACAACCTAAGTAAAACTCCATTCTACATTGCTCAGTGCTGAAACTATGTAAAATAAATCAAATCACCCATAACCAGAGCTTCCACACTAGGAGAAGAAACCACGGTCCACATCCCTTTGCTACTTCCTAACAAACACAGAAAAACAGAACAAATCCACAGGAAGTGTTTAGTCAGAATCGCACTTCTGTGTTTTCAAAGGGAGAATTCATGCAAATTCATCCATTACCATGAGAGCATTTCTTAAAAACAAAAGCTTATATTTTTAATAACATCTTACAGACACTAGACACAGTTCATAAGCATATAAACAGGGTACACGAAGCAATAGAGACAGACAATAAACATTACATGTACAGATCAAATTTTAATATTTAAAAAATAAGCCAAAAAGTAAATTGAAATGTACAGTACTTACAGCCATAATTAATTCAAAGGGGTGTTTATACACCCGCACTGGTGACTGGTATTTTTGCACCATGATTGTAGTATAATAGCAATCCTCTCACACCTGCAAAACATAAGCATAGGTGATAAACCACCGCCACACAGAAAAAAATAAGTCTGTATTAACACATCATACCACATTCGAAAGGTAAAAAGGAATCACTATAAGTCATAATTCTACCCACACAAGAATCAAGAGATACACAAGATCAGGGGAGGAAGGATAATAAGACAATCAGAAAAAGCAGAGTCAGGCATGGGATGCATACCCTAAGCCCAATACTTGGGAGGCTGAGATAGGAGGATCCCAGGTTCAAGGACAGCCTCAGCAACTTAGTGAGACCCTTAGCAACTTCACAAACAAAAAAATGTAAAAAAGGGCTGGGGTACAGCCCAGAGGTAGAATGTCTCTTGGTTCAATCCTCAGTACCACAAAAAAGAAAGGCAAGCCCAAGCGGAAAGAGAGGAGCCACTTGGCCCGAGGGGAGAGGCCTTCACGTCTCCATCTTCATGGCTGGACCTCTGTATTGGGTTAAATGATCTAGTCCTTTCCTGCAACCAATCGTCAGCATTCAATTATCCTAATCATTTTCTCTTAAACAACCTCTACTAGGAGCCAAATCAAAATGGTAACGTGTTACAACAGTAACACTTAGCTCTGGGGAAAACGCAAAAATAAAATTTGGAAAACAATACTATTGTATCTCAAATTATGGGCTACTGCTCAAAAAACTACCTTCAAAGGGCACTTTTGTCTGGTCCTGCCTTCTGCAGGACTACAATTTCAGAGGTCTGGCTTCAAATGGTAGGGAGGCTAAGCGCTGTGGCTAAAGGGCTGCCTGAAGCCTCCAGCCTCAAATAGCTGAGGGCCCTAAGGATTTCATCTCCCACCCCCAATCCTAATCTGCATATCAAGGAACCCTCCCACAAGGACACAATCACTGTCTAACACTAGGCTTTCCTGAAAACACACTTGTGTCAGGAGTCTGCATTTGGGACTCTACTTGCCTACCGCAAAGTGAGCAAGAAAAACAAAAGTAAAAAAGTTGGAAAATCCGCTGAACCTACCTGTCCTGCTGGGGATAATCATTAAGAATGTTACTTTACTGCGAATATGGTGAGAGGATATTCCACAGTACAAACTGAATATCCTCAAGGATCCCGGAGTCTAGCTGCAAAAAAAAAAAAAAAAAAAAAAAAGTAGGATATATTTTAACTGAGAAATTGCTGTCTACGTTATCGCATTTCTACAATGTTTTCATTATTTTAAGCAGGTCTAAAACTTTCTCTGGTATGTTTGCCATACCTCTCAGAAGGAGCAGGTTCTGCTGAGAAACAGTCATCTGACCTTACGAGAACTGCTAAGGAATAACTGAGTGACCTCAAGCTATTTGCCTTCCTGATGTCATCTCTGTAAAACGAGGTTTGGGAGCGATGATCTTGAAACATTCCCAGCACTAAAATGCTGAAAATCACAGCCAAACTCCCGAGTTCTCCTCCAAACTCAACTCGAAGCCTACATTGATCTTGATTCTAGGACTGACGCGTCCGGGTGCGCTGGGACCGCGTTCTATTTACTTTTGCAAACCTTTACGATGCCGGTGCACAGGGGGAATCTAATCAGCTTTTAAATTTTTAATCGGAAAAAATTAATTCTAAGATCTCTCCCTGATGAGAGGAAGACGACTACCGGGGAACAGGCAGAGGGGCTGGGAGAGGATGCAAGAAAGCGCGGTGCTCGGTGAAGAAACTCAAACATCTGTCCCGGATTCCACCGCCCGGTAGAGTCCGAAGTGACTACACCGAAGGACCTGCGAATTCACCAGCTTCTCTGACCCCGGGCCAGCTCCCGGCTTCGGATGCTCCGGTCCAGACAAACGCCCAGCGCGGGTATCCGGGGTGACCGCCGCCCGGGGGCGTCCAGGACCCGGGCTGCCTCTATGGCATAACAATCGGGGTTTAAAAATTGGTCGATGGCCGGAGTCCGCGAAGACCTCCCGCGGGCCGGGGCTCCGGAGGGTCCCGCGCGGCCGGCCCGGCGCACGGCGGACGGGCTGGGCTCCCGCAGGACGGGCTCGGGCGTGGGGCCCGGCGGGGCGGCTCGGGCTCGGGCTGGGGCCGGCGGGGGCGGCGGGGGGCGCCGGGCCGGCGGGCGAGGCGCTCGGAGCCCGCCGCGGCGACGCACGCTTACCTCTTGTTGTCAGAAAGGCCGGGCCCGGGACGCGGGGCGGCGGAGGGCGCTCATGCTGGCGGCTCCGCGGTGCCGTCGCCCTTCCACTGCTCGGCGGCCGCCGCTCCGCCGCCGGTTCCGGGGAGGGGGCTGGGGCGGGAGCGGCGAGGGGCGCGGCGAGGGCTCGAGTGGTTGTTACGGCGACGGGGAGGGCGGGGCCGGGCGCCGGAAGGGCCGCGCGTGCGCGAAGCCGGCCGAGGGGGCGGGGGCGGGGCGGGCGGCGGTTGCTAGGGAGGGGGAGGGGTGGCAACCGCGCCGCGGCTGCAACTGCGCAGGCGCGCCCCCGGGAGTGGCGGGCGTGGGCGGAGCTTGAGAAGACGGCAGCCCAGACGCACAGCGGGTCTGGCCGGAGGCCTCCCTCGTGGCTCCTCCCATCTTGCGTCATGGGGCGGGGCTTGGAGAGAGGCGGGGCACTGGGAGTATCCGGTGTAGGCGGCGGGAAATGCGGAGGGGCTCTGAGCTGGAGTTCCCGGGTAGCACCTCCGAGGAGTCGGAGCAGGGCAAGTATGCGAACGGGCAGAGGAGCTGGCCCTCCACGCGACTGCCACCTGGGCAGGCGCCTGCTCCCAGGCCTGCTTCTGGGGCTCCCCGTGTGCTTCCTCATTTTTTTGTTGACTGCTCAGAGCAGCAGGCACCCCAACATGCCCTGACCACATTCTCCCCGATAATGGAGGTGAGGCAAACACCAGGGCTGGGTGGAACGCCGGAGCATCCTCGTCAACATCCGGACGTCTCTGTGGTTCGGGTGATGCAATGTTGCTAAGCCTCGGGACGGAGCATCCTCAGTGGGCTGTGTTTCAGCAAGAGCGCAGCAGTCCCGACTCCAATTTTAATCACAGGTTCTAGACCAGCCTCAGCAACGTAGCAAGCGAGACTCGCAGCAACCTAGTGAGACCCTGTTTCAAAAAAAAAAAAAAAAAGAAAAATGGCTGGGGAGTGTAGCTGGGAGGTAGAATGCCCCTGGGTTTAATCACCAGTACCACAAAAATATACAGATACATAAAACTTCAGTTTGAGACGCTCTGAGACATGCGGGGGCCTTAAGAGGGGCCAGTGACTACAAAGGTCACCTGGCACCTCCACCCACACAGCAGAGCTGCTTTTAGAACCAACATGCAATCTCTCCATCAATGTCACTGTTGTTCCGTTCACATTAGTCACCTGGGTGGCTGTGCATTTGGAGCCGCCATTGCACGGAACAGTTTTGGAACTTTGGAACTGTTTTGGAATTTCCTTCAGGGCCTGTTTACCAGCCACACAAGCAAATCATTCATTGCTTGATCACACCTTAGTTTTCGACCCAAACCATCATTTTCCAGCTTGATCGCGCACATTATTCTCACTAGCCTCAGTCTGAATGGCTTCTGCCTATGCGTAGAAATTGCATCCACCAGCCGGGCGTGGTGGCGCACACTTGTCATCCCAGGACTTGGGAGGCTGAGGCCCAGGATCCCGGTTCGCGGCCAGCCTCAGCTACTTAGTGAGGCCCTCCACAACTTAGTGAGACCTTGTTTCAAAATAAAGAATAAAAAATAGGACTTGGGGGCGGGGTAGCTCGGTGGTAGAATGCCCCTGGGTTCCATCCTCAGTACAACAAAAAAAAAAAAAAAAGAAAGAAAGAAATTGCATCCACTTTCAAAAGATGCTTTGAAAGAGAGTTCACTGGCAAGTAGAATGCTTGCCTAGCATTGAGTGAAGCCCTGGGCTAGATCCCTAGAACTGGGGAAAAAAAAAAAGAAAAATTCTGAAAGAGACAGCTTAGGTTGTGATGAGTCTCCTAGTACTATTGAAATGAGCTTGCCAAAATATTGACCTGATCTGAGGAGTCTCTAGATGCAACCACCAACTCAGAAAAAATAGAGGGCAGGAGGACATGCTAAATGACACCATGGAGCGGAGCATGGTGGCGCACGCTCGTAATCCCAGTACTTGGGAGGCTGAGACAGGAGGATTGCAGGGTTATGGCCATCCTCAGCTACTTAGTGAGGTCTTCCACAACTTAGTGAGACCCTGTTTCAAAATAAAGAATGAAAAATAGGGCTGGAGGTGTAGCTTGGAGTAGAATGCCCCTGGGCTCAATCCCCAGTACTGCATAAATAAATAAATAAATAAATAAATAAATAAATAAATAAATAACACTATGGGAAGTAATACTGTGTTAGCTTTCTGCCACTGTAGCAAGATACCTAAGAAAGTCAATTTAAAAGGAAGAAGGGCAGCAAGGTGTGGTGGCAGACACTTGTAATCCCAGTACTTAGGAGGCTGAGACAGGAGGATCCCAGGTTTGCAGCCAGTCTCAACAACTTAGTGAAACCCTGTTTCAAAATAAAAAAAGCCGGGCGTAGTGGCACACGCTTGTAATCCCAGCATTTGGGAGGCTGAGACCAGAGGATCTGGGTTCACAGCCAGTCTCAGCTACCTAGTGAGGCACACCGCAATTTAGTGAGACCTGGTTTCAAAATAAAGAATAAAAATAGGTCTGGGGGTGTAGCTCGGAGGTAGAATGCCCCTGAGTCAATCCCCAGTACCGCAAAAAAATAAAAATAAAAATAAAAAAAAGAGCCGGGCGTGGTGGCGCATGCTCGTAATCCCAGCATTCGGGAGGCTGAGACAGTAGGATCCCGGTTCTCAGCCAGCCTCAGCTACCTAGTGAGGCACTCCGCAACTTAGTGAGACTCAGTTTCAAAATAAAGAATAAAAAATAGGGCTGGGGGTGTAGCTCCGAGGTAGAATGCCCCCTGAGTTCAATCCCCAGTACCACAAAAAAATTAAATTTAATTAAAAAAAATAAAATAAATTAAATAGGGTGGGGTGGGGGTGTAACTCAGAGGTAGAATGCCCCTGGGTTCAATTCCCAGTACCGCAAAAAAGAAAGAAAGAAAAAGAACCAGTCTCACCACGTCACCAAGGTTGGCCCTTATACTTTTCATGGGTCAGCCATTATAGGAGGCATAAAGAGGACGTAAGGAGGATGAGAGAATAAAAGAACGAAGCAGAGAAGAAGGAGGTGTACCAGGACCAGGTTTGGCTGCCAATAGAAGTGTCCCGATGAGAATTTAAGTCCCGCTCCTGCGAATGCTATCCGAGGCTGGTAAAGGGGCCTCCGAGTTCACTGAGGACCACCAGAGTGGGCCACTGCTGGGCCGGAGTGACGGGCCAGGGCTCTGGTGACGGCGCCAATGTCTCAGGAAGAGCACTCAGGCCTGGTCACCTTGAGGACACTGTTTGTTTTTTGTTTTGTTTTGTTTTTGCAGTACTGGGGATTGAACCCAGGGGCACTCTACCTCCAAGCTATACCCCCATGCCCCCAGTCCTATTTTTTATTCTTTTTTTTTTTTTTTTTTTGCAGTACTGGGGATTGAACCCAGGGGCACTCTACCAAGCTATACCCCTAAGCCCTATTTTTTTATTCTTTATTTTGAAACAGGGTCTCACTAAGTTGCAGAGGGCCTCACTAGGTAGCTGAGGCTGGCCTCGAACCCGGATCCTCCAGTCGAAGCCTCCCAAATGCTGGGATTACAAGCGTGCACCACCACGCCCGGCTTTTTATTCTTTATTTTGAAACAGGGTCTCACTAAGTTGCAGAGGGCCTCACTAGGTAGCTGAGGCTGACCATGAACCTGCCATCCTCCTGACTCAGCCTGCCACATACTGGGATTACAAGCGTGCGCCACCATGCCCAGCCCTGAAGACACTCTGGGTGTGGGGAGCAGGAGAGGGATCTGTGCAATGTTGGGGTCTTGGCCTAAGCCAGGGGAGTCTTTCAATGCTGGGATCTAATAGGCTGGGGCCAAGTTTGTGACATAATGGTTCAGGACTGGTGGACCTAAGGAAGTCTTATTATTTTTTGGGGGGGGGTGGTACTAGGGATTGAACCCAGGGGCATTCTACCTCCAAGCTTCACCTCCAGCCCTATTTTTTATTCTTTTAGTTTGAAACAGGGTCTCCCTAAGTTGCAGAGGGCCTCACTGAGTAGCTGAGGCTGGCGGAGAACCCGGATCCTCCAGTCTCAGCCTCCCAAATGCTGGGATTACAAGCGTGCGCCACCACACCCAGCTATTATTATTTTTTTAATACTAAGGATTGAACCCTGGGGCATTTTAACTCCAAGCTACACCCCCAGCCCTTAATATTTTTTGTTTTAAAACAGGGCTTCCTTGGGCTGCTGTGAAGCTCACTACGTTCCTCGAGCCTGCGATCCTCTGGTATCAAGTACTGGGATTACAGGCGAGTGCCACTCTGCCTGGCTGACTTCAAGATTTGAGTCTTGATGAATAAGCAGTTGTCTCATAAGTGAGCTGTCTGCCCAGAGGAATAATCTATCCTCCTGGGGGGGCAGTATTTATCAAGATGAGCAATCTTTTATTACAATAAATTCTTTTTCATTGATTTCCTGACGCAAACAGTGAAGCCCGTTAGTTGATAGTCAGACCTTCTGAAACAAGAATTTCATGGATCAAACATAAGTGGTGTTGACTCAGGGGGAGGTCTTAGAGCTCAGTCCTGATTGTCGAGCCATGAGGATACAAGTGTCTCACTTCTCATCACAGGGGACCCGGGTGCCTCCTTGCTGCTTCGCCATCGACCCGTGCACGCCTGCGCACACTCGCTTCCTCTTACTTCCCATTGGCTGGAGCTTCGTCACATGGGCACACCTGGTTGCAAGGAAGGCTGGGAAATGTAATTTGTGTTCCAAGTGGCCACAAAGCCAGCTGAAAGTTATAAGTTCCGTTACTAAGAAAGAAGCAGAGGGTGGCTGCTGGTGGCAGTTAACAGGCTCACTTAGCAAGGGTGTCATCAAACTTGAAAGTGCAGCAGTAGCCAGGCGTGGTGTCGCACGCTTGTAATTCCAGCATTTGGAGGCTGAGACCGGAGGATCAGGGTTCGAGGCCAGCCTCAGCTACCTAGTGAGGCACTCCACAATTTAGTGAGACCCTGTTTCAAAATAAAGAATAACAGCCGGGCGTGGTGGCGCACGCTTGTAATCCCAGCATTCGGGAGGCTGAGACCGGAGGATCCGGGTTCTCGGCCAGCCTCAGCTACCTAGTGAGGAACTCCGCAACTTAGTGAGACTCGGTTTCAAAATAAAGAATAAAAAATAGGGCTGGGGGTGTAGCTCGGAGGTTGAATGCCCCTGAGTTCAATCCCCAGACCCGCAAAAATAAAAAAAAAATAAAGAATAAAACAATAGGGCTGGGGGTGTAGCTCAAAGGTAGAATGCCCCTGAGTTCAATCCCCAGTACCGCAAAAAAAAGAAAGTGCAGCATGGGTGGGCCAGGTGTGGTGGCACATGCACCCTGTAATCCCAATGCTTGGGAGGCTGAAACTGGAGGATCCCAACTTTGAAGCCAGCCTTGGTCCTCAGCAACTTAGTGAGACCCTGTTTGGTTTTTGTTTGTTTATTTGTTTGTTTTGCAGTACTGTGGATTGAACCCAGAGGCATTCTACCTCCAAGCTAGTCCCCCAGCCATATTCGCCGAGATAGAGTTTAAACTTTGTGGTGTCAACAGAGCCAGAGACCAAAGACAGTGAACAGAATGTGAAACAGGAAGCCGACCATGGTGGTGTATGCTTGTAATCCCAGTACTTGGGAGGCTGAGACAGGAGGATTGCAGGTTTGAGGACAGCCTTAGCCAGTAGTGAGACTCTCATCAACCTAGAGAGACCCTGTTTCCAAATAAGAAATAAAATCGGACTGGGGGTGTAGCTTGAAGGTAGAATGTCTCTGGGTTCAATCCCCAGTGCCACAAAAAAGAAAAAGAAAAAAAAAAAAAAGAATAGGAAACAAGAGAAGTCGTCGGCATTCAGGAGGTTGAGACCGGAGAATGCGGGTTCACGGCCAGCCTCAGCTATCTAGTGAGGCACTCCGCAACTTAGTGAGACCCTGTTTCAAAATAAAGAATGAAAAATAGTGCTGGCGGTGTAGCTCAGAGGTAGAATGCCCCTGGGTTCAATCCCCAGTACCAAATAAATAAATAAATTTAAATTTAAATTAAAAAAAGAGTTAAAGTCAGGCTGGCAAGGAGGCAGGACGGAGCCTCCTCACTGGGGCCACCTGGCACGGTCTGCAGCCTGGAAAAGTACCGAGAATGTAGGTTACCCTACAGGCACCGTTTCCTAATTGAGTCCTGGCAGGCGCCCATGGCCTGGAGCTAGTCCTTGCATCATTCCCAAGCCGGGGAGCCTGGGCCCCAAGGCCGGGTCTGCAAAAGTCATCCCGCCTCCTATATTTCTGAAATACTTCGTTTCAGTCTGGGGAGGCAAAGCTCCCTGAAACTTGTCTTCCCTCGTTCAGGGGACTCTCCCCACTGCTGGCAGAATTTTCTTTCAAAAATGCCAACGCGAAGTCCCTTCCTTGCCCAAAACAACATTGACTTCAGAATGAAAAATGTAAGCCTTGAGGCCTGCCACGCCGGGCTCGCTCTAAATCATCTTGTCTCCACTGCCTTTGTCCCTTCGTCCAGAACCATTTGCTTTTCAGCTCCACTCTGTTTTGTTTTTGTTTTTGTTTTTCAGTACTGGGGATTGAACTCGGGCATTCTACCTCCAAACTACACCCCCAGCCCTATTTTTTATTCTTTATTTTGAAACAGGGTCTCACTAAGTTGCAGAGGACTTCACTAAGTAGCTGAGGCTGACTGAGAACCTGCATCCTCCTATCTCAGCCTCCCAAATACTGGGATTACAAGCGTGCGCCACCACGCCCGGCTTCCACTCAATTTTTTATATACTTACGTACGTATGTATGTATGTGTGTATGTATGTGTGTATGTGTGTATGTATCTGTGTATCTGTGGTACTAGGGATTCAACCCAAGGGCATTCTGCCTCCATGCTGTACCTCCACCCCATTTTTCATTTTCTGATTTTGAAACCGAGTCTCGCTATGATGTAGCTGAGGCTGGCTGTGAATCTGCGATCCTCCGGTCTCAGCCTCCCAAGAACTGGGATTGCAGGCGTGAGCCGTCACAGCTGCCTTCTTCCACAAGAGCCTTCAGTTTAGGTCTTCTTTCCAGCCTCCTGCCACCAGGGCTGAACAGAAGCATCTTAGGCCTGGTGCTCCATGACCCACCCCCACCGTTACACCTTTATTTTTATTTTATTTATTTATTTTTGGCGGTACTGGGGATGGAACCCAGGGGCTTTCTACCTCTGAGCTACACCCCCACCACACCTGGCACCACGCCCGGCACCTTTACACCTTTAGACAGCTCTTCTAGACCTTGTGTCACCAAGCAAGGACATCAGCCAGGGAGCCAGAGAGTTTCTGCAATGGGAAGGGTAGCAGGCGCGCCTGATGAGATGGAGGCAGACAAAGGATGCCCTGAAGTCGGCTAGCTTCCAGTTCCAGCTCGGAGAGATGCACCAGCCAACATAATCCTGTTGCCTTCGGATGTGTTTGTGTGTTTTACAAAACTTGGTCCTCACTCCGCTTCCTTTGAAGCAGCTGCCTGGCACTTTCTTTGGCATGCACATCGGGATTTGGGGCTGCAGGTCCAGCAGGAGGCTCGGGCTGCTGCTGCTCACACAGATCACACAGCTGGGGGTGGGCTGGGGCTGGACTTACTGTGGCGTGTGTGTGTGTGTGTGTGTGTGTGTGTGTGTGTGTGTGTGTGTGTGTTTTACGGGGAATTGAACCCAGGGGCATTCTATCTCCAGGCTACACCTATTTTTTATTCTTTATTTTGAAACAGGGTCTCACTAAGTTGGAGAGGGCCTCACTAGGTAGCTGAGGCTGGCCGTGAACCCGGATCCTCCAGTCTCAGCCTCCCAAATGCTGGGATTACAAGCGTGTGCCACCACGCCTGGCTTGGATCTGATGTTTCTAATTGGCCTGGAGGAAGGAATGAAGCTCTGACGAGGGACAGCCCCAAAGTCATGTTAACCAGGGGGACTGGGTAAGGACTACAGAGCAGAGCTCCCCAGATCTGGTTAGTTAAAACAAGGAGAACCATGAAGGTCACTTTCAGTTCTGTGGGCGGAGACTAGAGTGACAGCACAGGGCACACACGAAAGGGTCTTCAGAGGCAAGAGCTCTCCCAGTTGATATGCAAGAGGAAACCACTTGGGGGAAAGAGGGAACCACAGCAGCTGTGTGGTGGCACCCGCCTGTCATCCCAATACTTGGGAGGCTGAGACAGGAGGATTGCAGGTTCGAGGCCAGCCTCAGCTACTTAGTGAGGCCCTCAGCAACTTAGTGAGACCCTGTTTATAAATAAATAGATAGATACATAGGTGGAAGGAAGGTAGGTTGGGATGTAGCTCAGAGGTAGCATGCTACTGGATTCAGTTCCCAGTAAAACACACACACACACACACACACACACACACACACACACACGAGAGGGAGAGAGAAAGAGAGCAAGAGAGAGAGAAAGAAATGAGAATGAGACCCCCAACTCTTCACAGTTTCAGTTTGATTTCTTATTCGGGATACACCCCACAAGAAGGCATCCTATAGCTTTGCCGAGGAAGGTATGTTACACAGAGTGACTTCTGCCTAGAAATCGCACATGTACTCGCCATCTTAGTAGCCCAAAGCAGATTTTAAGATTTTTCTCCTCAAAAGGAAAAAAAAAAAATTTTTTTTTAAATTGCATGTTAATGGAATTTGGTGTCAGAAAACATATTTCTCTGGATTGTCAAGCTCAGATAAGAAAATGTTTATGAAAACACTTTGTAAACACTTCCCACAGTCAGGCATCCTACGGCTCTGCCTTCAGAATCTTCTGGGCACACAGATTATTGTTATCATCTTGCCTACCCTTCTAGTTGGTTACTAGCATCCTCTGTATTTAGATAAATCCTCTCCCTACTTTAAATTTTCCCCAGACAGAAAAGCAGTATGAAAATTGTTCAAAAGGAGCCGGGCGTGGTGGCGCATGCTTGTAATCCCAGCATTCGGGAGGCTGAGACTGGAGGATCCGGGTTCGCGGCCAGCCTCAGCTACCTAGTGAGGCACTCCGCAACTTAGTGAGACTCGGTCTCAAAATAAAGAATAAAAAATAGGGCTGGGGGTGTAGCTCGGATGTAGAATGCCCCTGAGTTCAATCCCTAGTACCGCAAAAAAAAAAAAAAAAAAAAAAAAAAATTGTTCAAAAGACCAATAGAAAAATATGATTAGAAGAACAATCATTATTTGTATAGCTCTTCATTTTTTTTTTTTTTTTGTTTTTCTTTTTTTTAATTGCCGGGGAATGAACCCAGGGACATTCTACCTCTGAGCTACACCCTCAACCCTATTTTATTTTTTTGTTTTGAAACAGGATCTGGCTAAGTTGCTGAGGGCTTCACTAAGTTCCTAAAGCAGCTCTCGAATCTGTGATCCTCCTGTTTTAACCTGCCAAGTACTGGGATTAGAGGTGTGTGCCACTGTGTCTGGCTTGTATAGTTCTTGATACACACAGGCTGAAAAAAATATAGATATCTTTCTTAGTAAACCACCTTCTATTTTTTGTTTGTTTGTTTTTTGTTTTTCGTTTTGCAGTACTGGAAGTGGAACCCAGGAGCATTTTACCTCCAAGCTGCACCCCCAGACCTATTTTTTATTCTTTATTTTGAATCAGGGTCTCATTAAGTTGCAGAGGGCCTCACTAAGTAGCTGAGGCTGGCCACAAACCCAGATCCTCCTGTCTCAGCCTCCCAAATGCTGGGATTACAAGCGTGTGCCACCACGCCCAGCTACCACCTTCTATTAATTGTGAGTTCCGTGGACCCCAGGGAGCCTGGAGATACACAAAGAGCCACCTGTTCATCTTGCTTAGCTGGGTACCACCGTCTCAGGCCCCCTCCAAGGTTAAAACATTCTTTCAACTAGCCAGGCATGGTGGCACACCTTGTAATCCCAGCATTTGGGAGGCTGAGACCGGAGGATCACAGGTTCGCAGCCAGTCTTAGCTACCTAGTGAGGCATTCTGCAACTTAGTGAGATCCTGTTTCAAAATAAAGAATAAAAAATAGGGCTGGGGCTGTAGCTCGGAGGTAGAATGCCCCTGAGTTCAATCCCCAGTACCGCAAAAAAAAAATAAAATAAAATAAAAAGTTCTTTCAACTTTAAAATGCTGAAGCGTGACTGTGGAACTCATCCTGAGGGCCTGCGCTGGCCAGCTCTGCCTCCCACGAAGGCCTCTGGTCAGGTGCTGTTCTCATGCCAACTCCTGACCTCCAGAAGCTTGCAGGGCATTAGTGGGGGGCCACCATACCCCAGAAATGTATAACCACGCTGACGCAAAACCAGGAGTGCACTTGACCTCCGTCCATACCCCTGGGGTATGCGGCAGAACTTCACACGCAGGCAGTGGAGGTGGCCACAGGCTGAGGGAGCACCCAGAGCCGGTACGCGGGCTCCCAGGTGGCTTAATGGGACAGAGTGTATTGTCTCACAAGGTGACAGCGGCCAGCTCCCTCCTGTGCTCCTGGGGCCCCAGGCTCTCCCTGGCCACATCCCTCCAGCCTCCTCCTCTGCCTTCTCCCCCCAGACAATCTCATCTCAAGAGCCCTCATTTAAACTGGGCTAGGTGGTTCACGCCGGCAATCCCAGTAACTGGGAGGCTGAGAGAGGAGGATCACAGGTTCAAAGCCAGCCTCAGCAATCAATTTGGCAAGATGCTCAACAATTTAGCAAGACTCTGTTTTCAAATTAAAAAAAAAAAAAAAAAAGGATCGGGGTGTAGCTCGGAGGTGGAATGCCCCTGGGTTCAATCCCCAGTATTGCAAAAGAAAAAAAAAAATCCTAAACTTAGCCAGGTGTGGTGGTGCATGCTTGTAATCTCACTACTTGGGAGGCTGAGACAGGAGGATCTCAGGTTCATGGCCAGCCTCAGCTACTTGGTGAGGCCCTCTGCAACTTAGTGAGACCCTGTTTCAAAATAAAGAATAAAAATTAGGGTCGGGGATGTATCTCAGAGGTAGAATGCTCCTGGGTTCAATCCCCAGTTCTGCAAGAAAAAAAAAAGAAAAAAGAAAAAAAAAATAAAAACACCTTAACTTATATCTACAAAGACACTATCTCCAAATAAGGACAGCTTCCCAGGCACGGGAGTTAAGAGTTGGACTCATCATTTCGGGGCCCCATCCAACCCTCTACAGTTGGCAAGAAAATAAACTCTTGCAGGCTGGGCCGCAGCTCAGTGGTGGAGTGCTAACCCAGCATGTGTGAGGCCTGGGTTCAATCCCCAGCGCTGCAAAAAGAAAAAAAGAAACTCCTCTCCTTTGGCGGGAGGGGGGAGGGGATGCGTGCCCGCTCCCACTTCGTCCACTGATGCCAACCGTCCCCAGCACCAAGCAGCGCGGCAGCCTGCACCCCGGGCCTGGCCTCCAGCGCGTGCCCCGTGGGCCTGGGCTCCTGCCCCTGTTGCCTGAGAGGCAGGGAGGCTGGAGGAAGAGCGAGGCCGGCCTGCAGGGTACTCTGGAGACCCGGAGCTGGGAGGAGCGGAGAACAAAGGCACTGTTGTCCTTGGCGACAAAGGCCACCTCTGTTCCTGGGCACCCGGAGAGGAGCCTCTGGCTGCGCTGGACACCAGCCTCCTGGCTGTTCAGGGTGTCATGCAAGGAAGGCCTGCAATGCAGCTGGAGTATATGCTGGACCAGGGACACTGAGGCACCCCGAGATCTGGTTGTGAATCCTTATAGATAATTCAGTAGTCGGGGGCCAGATGACATCTAAAATACAGCACCCAGGCCGGGCGTAGTGGCGCACGCTTGTCGTCCCAGTACTTGGGAGGCTGAGACAGGAGGATCGTGGGTTCGAGGCCAGCCTCAGCTACTTAGTGAGGCACTCCACAACTTAAGAGATACCCTGTTTCAAAGTAAAAAATAAAATAAGGCTGGGAGTGTAGCTCAGAGGTAGAATGCCCTTGGGTTCAATCCCCAGTAACACACACACACACACACACACACACACACACACACACACACAAATATATAAGTTGAGCATGGTGGCGCATGCTTGTAATCCCAGCATTCTGGAGGCTGAGACTGGAGGATCCAGGTTTGCGGCCAGCCTCAGCTACCTAGTGAGGCACTCCGCAACTTAGTGAGACTCTGTTTCAAAATAAAGAATAAAAAATAGGAGCCGGGCATGGTGGCGCACGCTTGTAATCCCAGCATTTGGGAGGCTGAGACCGGAGGATCCGAGTTCGAGGCCAGCCTCAGCTACCTAGTGAGGCACTCCGCAACTTAGTGAGACTCGGTTTCAAAATAAAGAATAAAATATAGGGCTAGGGGTATAGCTCGGAGGTAGAATGCCCCTGAGTTCCATCCCCAGTACCGCAAAAATAAAAAAAAAAAAAAAA
>PVLC010024481.1:0-24614 GCA_004027655.1 Graphiurus murinus | reverse complement strand
GATTACATGAAACTGAAAAGCTTCTGCAAAGCAAAGGAAACTATCAAGAACCTCAACAGAGAACCTACAGAGTGGGAGAAAATTTTTGCCAGTTACACTTCAGATAGAGGTTTAATAACTAGAATATACAAAGAACTCAAGAAAATCTCAACTAAGAGAGCAAACAACCCAATCAAAAAATGGGCAAAGGACCTAAATATTTACGATATTTTAAACAATAGTGTAAGGTAGAATAACAAAGTTTACTTCACTTGATAATTCAAATGTTTATAGAATTGTTTGACATCCATTTAAAAGAGCAAACAACATAACTTTCAAGAACTTTAAGATATTTAATTTCATTTGGAAGAATTGTTCAGAAAGGGAAAATGTGGAATGTCTTCATATGACTTAAGTCTTCATAATGGTTACATGTCAAATTTGCCTCTAAAAGTTCCATGAGAAATAAAAACTCCAGAGATGATATCCAGGAGATATGATTTTGCTCTAGCCCTAATAGAGAACTGCTCCCATCCCTCTGTCTCCTTTATTATTCTCCGCAGCAGCTAGCTGTTTATATGCTGCCTGTTTGACGTAGGGTCCTCCTGCCTGGCTCTCTCCCCAAGTCCCAGGACACAAACTCCATGAGTCATCTCCTCCTGCATAGTGGGTACTCCCACTGAAAAGGTGCGGAATAAATACTGACAGGTCTGTGGAAGGAGAACAGTGTTGAAGAAACAAACGAACCTTGACACACATTTTGTTCACACCAACCAAAATTCAAACTGAAGTCGATGCCATCCGTTTTCGCCTATGGAGGCTAAAAGCCAATGCTATCAAAGTAATTGCTGTAGACTGGCAAACATTTCTAGTAGTAGAAGATCAGGATGTTTAAGATTTTCTGAGCAGTAAATTTGGGATTGTGGTGTGCACTACACATTAGTCCAATTAAAACACTCAGGTCCCCAGGTCCCTAGGGTTGCAGACATGCAGCCAGGAGCCCCAGGAATAATCTACCGATTGATGAGTTATTTTTCTTTTATTATCATGTCAAATCTTTAAATTTAAGCCGGGCGTGGTGGCACACACTTGTTATCCCAGCATTCGGGAGGCTGAGACCAGAGGATCCGGGTTCGCAGCCAGCCTCAGCTACCTAGTGAGGCGCTCCACAACTTAGTGAGACTCGGTTTCAAAATAAAGAATAAAAAAAATAGGGCTGGGGGTATAGCTCGGAGGTAGAATGCCCCTGAGTTCAATCCCCAGTACTTCAAAAAAAAAAATCTTTAAATTTGACTTTTAAAATATGTGATAAGGTTTCTACTTGATCTTGTCTCCCTAAAGCTCTTTCTACTCTAATGATGTCTGACCTCAGTCAATTATTGATTTTAACATTTGGTTTAGAGCCAACATGTATATCTGATGCATTTCCTCTAAACAGTTAAATTGATAGTCCTTATTGTAAACTGTCCTGAGCGAGTTCCTAAAATTCCTTTTAGACTCTTGTATGTGGAATCCTTGGATTAATGTTGCAGAACCTCAGATTCATCATTGAATCTGCCCCAAGTCACAACATCAGAGAATGGCTTTGGAACTGAGATAATGCATAAAGAGCACTTAGTATGTTATATGGTCTTGGTAAATATTAATTTCATTCCTTTCTAATTGTTAGAGACTATCCATCCAACTCTGCTTGGACCACACAACCCTACTTCCTGTTTCCTGGGGCATAATTAGAGCTAGTCCCTCCTGTATTCCCAATCATGTCCCTATTGGAATGAGAAATTATATGTTCACCCTACTAAGAATAGAAGCTAAAAAGTTGATACCTGATAAAAGTGAAGACTCTAGTGGTCTAGAGTCAAGTCAGAGATGTTTCTTATTTTAAATAATTAAGTGGTAGATTTCATAGAAATTATGGAGAGGAGCATTTGGCTGGTCATAAGGTTGTTTTTCCCACTTGATTTAATGAAACTTTTGTCTTAAATCATCAATTTTGAAGCAAGTTTAAAAGTCAAGAGTCAGGGCTGAGTTGTGCATGGTGGTGCATGCCTTTAACTCCAGTACTTGGGAGGCTGAGTCAGGAGAATCACAGGTTCCAGGGCAGCCTCAGAAATGTAGTGAGTGTACGTATACACACACACACACACACACACACACACACACACACACACACACTCTGGGCTGGAAGTGCAGCTCAGAGGCAGAGTGCTTGCCTGGTATGCGTGATGCCTGGACCCAATCCCCAGCACTGCCAAAAATAGAACTAAATAAAAGTCAAGAGGCATGGTTGACTAAGGGCAGAGATCTATATTGCACAGTATCTATTTGAAGGACTGGCAGAAGTTGCACAGAAGCATTTTAACAAACACGTTGAGTTTCCCTTTTAGGCACAGTGGTCTATATACTAGGAAACGTCTAATATTTTCCCTTGGTCATCACCTAGTTGCTGTTTTGGTGGGCTCCTCTCCACAGTGCACACTCAGTCAATCCACAAATACTTACTGAGAAGCCACGACATGCCCAGTGCTCAGGGTGCTACGGACAGAGCGATGGATCAACCTGGCCCTATTAAATTCTAACAAAGGAGGCAAACAAGATATAGGAGTTAGCAGGGTGATTTGGGGGAAGGGTGCAATTTTCGCCAAGGCAGCTGAGTAAGTCCTCCCTGGGTAAGTGACATTTGAGTAAAGACCAGAAGAGGAGGAAATAAGTCACGCGAATCTCTGAGAGAAGAGCTTAGAGGAGTCAGAACTCGACCTCTCCCCTCCCGGAGTCCAGGTGCAGTGTGAGAATTAAGTGGACCTGAGATAGACTGACAGGAGAAAAGTATACTAATTTATCTGATGTTGATTTTATGTGATATGGGAGCCCTCTTGAGGAAATGAAGACTCAAGGAAGTGGCAAAACCTACCTGTTGGGCTGAACGAGGAGAGGCCAGCTGCAAAAGTGACCAGGTTCTGCAGAAGGCCAAGGAGCACGCGGGGTATTTTAACCAGGTCTGTGTGTGCAAACGTTTCTTAGCTGACTCTCTGCCGAAGACAGTTTCTTTTCTCCTGGTGTAAGGAGGGCACTTTTCACAGGGGCATTTTTTTTTTTTTTTTTTTTTTTTTTTTTGCAGTACTCGGGATTGAACTCAGGGGCATTCTACCTCCAAGCTAAACCCCCATCCTACTTTTTATTCTTTATTTTGAAACAGGGTCTCACTAAGTTGCAGAGTGCCTCACTAGGTAGCTGAGGCTGGCCGGGAACCCGGATCCTCCGGTCTCAGCCTCCCAAATGCTGGGATTACAAGCGTGTGCCACCATGCCCGGCTCACAGAGGCAATTTTTATCTCTCATTTCCAGGATGAAGAAAGAGGAAAGGAGGAGACTTGGGTATCCCCACAATCCACAGAAAACCTGCAGAAGCTCAAGTCCCTGGTATAATATGGCACAGTGTTTATATGGGGAATTCTCATTCTCTCTGCTCCCTAGAGCAGGCGGCTAGGAGAGAAAACAACCTCTAGGAGAAGAACAACATCTGGTAGTGAAAGATAATGATAACTCTCTAGTCATTCTTGGCACCAAAAGGAGTTAGGGAGTACCCCCCCCCATTTTGGTTTGAATTCCCTGTGCACACAAAACTTCTTGCCCCCGTCTATAAAAAGCCTGATGCTTCTTCAATAAACTGAGGCTGTACCACGAGTCTGTCTCCCGCCTGGTGTTGTTGGCGTTTGGCCGGTCTGCCTTCCTCTCACCCCGGGGAACCTGCTGGGGCCCTGCAGTGCAGTTGGGGATAGGAGCATCCTGGAGACCCATAAGCCCGGCCCCTGAGATGAAACGGGGCCCAATATCTGGTGCCGAGACTCAGATCCAGGACTCCTGCCCAGACCTGGTCTTGTAGCTTAGATGAGTAGGCGAAGCGGTCTCGGGGACCGGTTAACCCTCAGGTTGGGTAATGCAATGGGAAAAAATAGTGTAGACCGAAGCTTGAATTGTAAACTGTTCTCTTTTGCTTTCTCTTTCGTCAACCTTTGTGGTTCTGTGGTTTCCTTTAAGTCCTTGTGGTCTTGCCTTGTAAGGATAGAAAAATTAAAACACTACTAGAATGCAGAAGCCCAGGTCCCCCTTGGGTTTCAGAAGAATCCAAACCCCCCTTAAGCTCTCTGACAATGATAAAACATTAAGTAAACATCTGAAAATGGAATGTTAGCCATAGGTTTGCAAATGTCTGCTCTGTACTTATCTGGCCTTTCGGGGCGCTGTGACTCTGACTGTTCAAGATGTTTTTAAATTGTTAAAATTGTTATGACCAGTGTATGTCTCAAAATGCTTATGTCTTATGTCTTAAAATACTTACCCCTCTCACCCTCCCAACATGTCTTGACCCCTACCCTGCCGTTTTCCCTTTAAAAACCCCTGCTTACTGTAGCTCGGGGCCCTTCTCCTCTGTCCCTGTTCAGTTAAAACCTGAAAAACAACTCCAGAATGTGGTTAACATGAAAAACATGTTTTTCCTTAAATGTACCGCAGGTTTCAGTCATACAAGATCTAAAGAAAACAATTTCAGGAAATTGGGGCCAGCTTGACCTAAGGGTAACCAGGGGATTTTCAGTCATTTGGCATTTTTCCAGTCACTCACATTCCCCACTAGTCTCAACTAGTCTCAACCTCTTGACTCTTTATCATCTCTTTCTATATCTGAGGACAAACTCTCATACCTACTTCAGAGGAATAGAATTTTCAAATCCTGGGTGTGATTAGCTGTTATGGAAGTTATGGCTCTGATCACACACAGTCCTATCATGACTGCAATGAGAAGAAGCAAAAGTGGGCCCGCCAGTGCACTGATGAAAGTTGTGAGCCACGGGGACCAGGAGAATAGAGACTGGTACCAATTTTCCCTTTATGTCTCTTTCTCTCTATCTCTCTCAAATTGTTTCTGACCAAGGATAAACTTTCTCTAATTACTCCAGACTGATTAGCGTAGAAACAGCAGGGTTTTCCCAGTGCTATACATAACCCCCCTTGTTTCATAAGGAGGAGGTATAGTCCTCACCTATTTTGCGTGTCATCCTTGCGCAGGGGCCATGCTAATCTTCTCTGTATCGTTCCAATTTTAGTATATGTGCTGCCAAAGCGAGCACGTCCTCGCCTATTTTGGAGTACCACTTCAGCCAGAGAGTCTACTTGCTCTTCCGGTCTAAAGAGAGAATTTTCCAGGTGTCCTAGGTCGACATCAATCTGGGCACTGAGTTTTCTAAAGTTTTGGTCCCCGACAACTAGTGCCGATGTTTCTAAAGCAGCTGACCCAGCTATCCCTGCTCCAACTAAAAGGGGAACAAGTATTGGAGGTCCCCTTTTGCCCTATGCCCAGGCTCAATTTCGAAATGCCATATTCCCTCCTCCCCACTATACAGGTAGACTTCAGGTAACAAAAAAACAGGGACACAGAGGGTAGGAATTTTTAACGCGTCAGAAGAGAGACATTTGGCCAGCCCTCTAGTACAAGCAAGCCAAGTCCCTTCGGGACTAAGATAAAACTCTCTTTCTGATTCAGATACATTTGCTGTTATGACTTCTGCACAGAGGGGATGGTAAGGGGAGTGCTGGAGATTATAAGTGGGTGATATGAGGCATGGTCCTCAACCCTGCAGATCACCTAAGGTTATCTGGGGCAGGTCCCCAGAACAGGGATTTCCCCCTCTCATTACCTGTATTGACTGATTGGCAATGATCCCTATATAATAAGGGTTAAGACACAGCCAGCAGTCCTTACCCAACTCCGGATTGGATTGATTTACTACCTTATGAAAACTTTTTAACATTTGGTTATAAGAGGCTGTTCTTCGAGGTTTTCTGTCTTGGTAGTTAGCATGGTAGGGCTGGAGGTTTCAATGTTAGCCTCGCCTACCAGATCAATTTCGGGCCTCTCCTCTTTGGGTCCTGGTAGAAGAGGCCAGAATCAGGACCTATGGGGTTGGAATCTTTACAAGGGAGTCTCTTTTGTATAGTAAAAGCTATTTCAGGATCCCATCCCGTAACATAAAACCGAAGGCCCCACATTCTCCCAGTTAGCCAGTAATGGTTTGCGGTGGTCGTCCAAGTGCGGACCCGCAACGGCATTGGGTTACAATTCCCAGTCTCACAATTCTCAGGGGAGGTGAGCCTCTCTAACCGGATGTGGGGGTCCTCATGTTTCCACGCCGCCTCAGTTTCACAGCGCCAACTTCCACAGTAATAATCATCTTCCCCTTGACAGTGGGACTCACCATTTGCAGGACAAGTGTAAAACTGAGTTAGCGCCAGACCTTTTTCCAAGGGTAGCTCGCCGCAACCACAACCCCGAAGTCCCCATGTCTCTTCCCATACCCATAAGTCGGCCCTGTCCCTTTGGGAGTGGGGTTGAGCCAGTTCTGGCTCATGAGTTGACATAAATCGAATCGGAAAACGGGTTGTTCGGTAGTGGTGTTGCTAGCCACTATTTTCCCATCTCCAGTCTGTCAAAATAATTCCCACTTCCAGGGTTGGGGAGGGCTTCCCCATTCACCCGAACCCTTTTTAGTTCCACAAGTCAGTAATATAAAAAGCACTAGGGTTCTTGAAGAGACAATGAGAATTTTCGGATGATCCGGAGCTTTAGGGGTCTCCTGTTGGCTCTGATCACCATGCTTCCTCAGTGCATGCCCCTTCAGCTGGTCCAGGAGCTGGAGCCTGCTTTAGGCGAGTATGATGGATCCAGTGATGTTGTTCTGTTACTTGAACTGCCGTCGGGGTGCTGAGGATCACAGTGTACAGTCCATCCCACCGTGGCTCCAGATGGTCGGAGTGGAGTTTCTTAACCAGGACCTGGTCACCGGGTTCAAAGAGCTGTCTCCGATCCTTGTCCTCGGTCCTGCCAGTTCCAGGCTGGAGGTCTCGAACAATGCCCCTTGATGCTCCTCGAGCAGCCTGGAAGGCCTGCAAAGACTTGAGAAAGGTTGAGTTTTCGAGCCCTGCTAACCTCTCTCTCACCACCCTGGGGATAACTGGTGGGGGTCTGCGATAAATAATCTCAAATGGTGTGAATCCTGCCTGGTGGGCAGTACACCTACTCCTTAATAAGGCAAATGGGAGTAATTCTACCCAGTCACCGCCAGTTTCTATTTTCAGCTTTGTCAAAACCTCCTTTAATGTTCTATTCATTCTCCCTACCTGACCGGAGCTCTGAGGCCGATAGGCGCAGTGTAACTTCCATTTAATTTTTAAAGCACTGGCCAGTTGCTGGGTGACCTGGGCAATAAATGCCGGACCATTATCAGACCCCATATAGACAGGTAATCCGAACCTAGGGACAATTTTATGAACCAATTGTTTCACTTCCACTTGGGAAGTCTCTCTTTTTGTTGGAAAGGCTTCCACCCAACCTGAAAAGGTATCCACCAAAACGAGGAGATATCGATAACCTTCTCGAGCTACCGGCATTTCAGTGAAGTCTACTTCCCAATGTTCTCCAGGCTCTTCACCACGAAACCAGACACGCAGCTCCTGGACTGGGGCCAAGTTGGCATTCACCTGGGCGCAGACGAGACACCTACTCGCCACATTCTGGGTAATCTTATAGAGTCCAATGACCACATATGTCTTTCGCAGCAATTCAGCCATTTTAAGACCTCTCAGGTGGGTATCCTGATGAGTTTTCAAAGCCACTTCCCTTCCCAACGCTTGGGGAAGGAGCGTCTGCCTGTCAGGGAGGACGACCCACCCGCTGGCATTAGCCTTGCCTCTGAGCCTTTTTCCTAATTCGATCTCCTTCTTTGAATAGGCAGGTTTGGTATCCAGTTCCAGGTCTGTATTTAGTACGAATTGCTTGGCAACTGTTCCCACTAGTCTCATGGCAGCTTCCTTAGCTGCTTGATCTGCCAACCTATTTCCCCGGGATACCTCAGAGGAATCCCTCTGGTGACCTCGACAATAGATGACCGCTACTTTCTTTGGTTCCCAAATAGCTGTCAGAAGGGCTAAGATCTCAGATGCATTTTTGATGTTCTTTCCTCCTGCCGTCAGTAAGCCTCTCTCTTTGTACAAGGCCCCATGAACAAGAACAGTGGCAAAGGCATACCTGCTGTCAGTATAGATGTTGATGGTCTTTCTTTTCCCCCATCTCAATGCTTCTGTCAAGGCGATCAGTTCTGCTCGCTGCGCAGACGTTCCTGTGGAGAGGGGCTCTGCCCATATAACCGAGAGAGAAGTTACCACTGCCGCTCCAGCATACCTTATGCCATTCTCTACAAAACTGCTTCCATACGTATAGAGAGTTTCATCCGCACCCTCAATTGGGATGTCCTTTAAGTCCGGTCTCAGGTTTGTGATAGTTTCTAGGACTTCAGTGCAGTCATGTAGGGGCCTCTCTCCCAGACCCTCCTCTGGAGCTGGTAGCAGAGTAGCAGGGTTCAGGGCCGTCATTTGCCTAAAGGTGATTTGAGGAGGGTCTAACAGCAATATCTGGTAATGAGTGATCCTGGCGTTAGTCATCCACCTCTCGGGAGGTGCCCGGAGTAGGCCGGCCAGATTATAAGCAGACGTCACCTTCAGTTTCTGACCAAAGGTCAGTTTGGATGCTTCTCTGGTTAGGACTACTGCGGCAGCAATGGTGCGTAGGCATCCAGGCCATCCTGTCACCACAGGATCCAGCCTCTTGGAGAGGTAGGCAACCAGTCTCTTCCAGGGTCCCAAAGTCTGGGTTAACACACTCTTGGCCACTCCACCTGCTTTTGCCACGAATAACTGAAAGGGCTTGTCTAAGTTGGGGAAAGACAGAGTAGCAGCACTCACCAGGGTCCTCTTCAGTGCTTGGAAGGCTTCTTCTCTCGGTGTCCAAGTCAAAGGGGCATTGCCCCCTCTCGTTACCTTGTGTAGGGGCCTGGCGATCTCTGCAAATCCTGGGATCCACAACCTGCAATACCCCATAGCCCCCCAAAACTCCCGAACTTGCCTTTTTGTCATTGGGGTTGGGATGCACAAAATTGCCTGGATCCGTCTCTCTGACAAAATCCTCTTTTCCTTCTCCAGCTTGTGACCTAGATAGGTCACACTCTGGGTACAGAGTTGAGCCTTCTTAGCAGACACACGATACCCTAGGGTTCTAAGTTCTCTAAGCAAGTCCTTAGTGGCCACTTCACATTCTTCCTGGCTATAGGAGGCCACTAAGAGGTCATCAACATATTGCAAGAGAGTACTGTTGAGGTGAATAGCCCGGTAGTTCTGCAGATCCTGGCTAAGTGCCTCATTGAACAGTGTTGGCGAATTTTTGAACACCTGTGGAAGTCTGGTCCACACTAGTTGGCCCGACTCCCCGCCTTCGAGGTCAGACCACTCCAAGGCGAAAATGGGTTGACTCTGTGGAGCAAGACTGAGGCTGAAGAATACATCCTTGAGATCCAGAACACTGTACCATGTCCGGTCAGGAGGCAATAAACTAAGGAGTGTGTACGGATTAGGGACTGTAGGGTGGATTGTTTCCACCCATTTGTTAACTTCCCTCAGGTCCTGGACTGGCCATTAGTCCCCTGTTCCGGGTTTCCTGACAGGGAGGAGGGGGGTGTTCCAGACTCACTTGCAGGGAACAAGAATTCCCACAGCGCAGCCTTCAATCTGTATATGTCAACCTTAATCCCCCTCCTCGCTTCCCGGCTCATTGGATACTGCCGGACCCGGATGGGTGTGGCTGAGCTTTTCAGTTGGACTAGTACTGGGGCCCTGTGTCGGGCGAGTCCGGGTGGGTTTGTTTCTGCCCCAACCCCAGGAATCTCCTGTTTTCAAGTTTCCAGGAGTCCTCCCTCTGGCTGGGGGTCCGTGTCATAAAGGCAGTATTCTTCTTCGCGAGGGAGAGTTAGCAAGATCCTGCCTTCCATCTGTACATTAGCTTCCCCAGTGTCTGTAAAGGAGATAATGGCCTTCATTTTATGAAGTGGATTCCGCCCGAGCCCTAGGAGTGGCTCAGGACATTCAGGGATGACTAGAAAGGAATGGGTGACTGTTTCTTTTCCCAAGTCCACTATCTGTCCCAGGGATTTGGGATAACTTTTGGTTCCCCCGTGGCCCTCACAATCTTTGTCTTTTCCTTGATTAGAAGACCCACAGGGTGCTGTAGTACTGAATGGGTGGCCCCGGTGTCCACCAAAAAGTCAGTGACTTTGCCCCCTACTGAGAGCTTTACCCTGGGCTCCTGGGGGCAAGGGGAGTCCCAAACTCCCTAATGAAGTTCCACAAGGACTGGGGCTCCCTGTCCCTTTTCTTCTTCTTTCTTTTTTCTGGGGCACTCCCATTTCCAATGCCCCATCTGTTTACAATAAGCACACTGATCCTTTCCCAGACCTCCATCCCGACTTCTGTACTTCCCACTTTTCTTGTCTCTTCCCTGAAGTCTCCCCCTGTCTTCTCTGGCCAGGAGGGTCTTGGTTACTTTTTTATTCAGCTCGAGTGTGGCTTGTGCCGGGTCTTCTCTGTTGTCAAATACTTTTTGGGCTATAGCTACCAACTCCGTGAGAGACTTCCCTTCAAAACCCTCTAATTTCTGCAACTTCCTCCTAATGTCTGGGACTGATTGAGCCACGAACTGCAGGGCCACAGCTGGCCAGTTCTCTGGGGTCTTCAGATCTATAGGTGTCCAGGTTCTATAAGCCTGGCACAAGCGTTCTAAAAATGCCGTGGGACTCTCAGTCGGGCCCTGTTTGCATTCGGTCACCTTAGTGAGGTTAGTCGGCTTCCAGACCGCTGCCCGGATAGCCCTTAATAGAATCTGGTGGTACCAGTCAAGAGCCTCACTACCTGCATGAGAATTCGGGTTCCAGTGGGGCTGGACGCTTGGGAAAGCCTCATCTATTTGTCCTTGGTCCATAGTGGGGTCACCGCGGGGATCCTTAACCTGCCTTCTCCCCTCTGTCCCTATTCTTTCCCTTTCTTCCTGAGTAAAGAGGGTACCTAATAACTGCTGGCAATTGTCCCATGTTGGTTGATGGGTGTAAAAGATGGACTCCAGGAGGGTTGTGACATCCTCTGAGTCGACAGAAAATGGGGGATTTTGGTTCTTCCAATTATAGAGATAGGAGGTTGTAAATGGAACATAGGTCCAGAGAGGCCATCCACCCAAATCGACCTCTCCAACTTCCCTTAGAGGATAGGTTCCTGATGCCGTTCCCGACCCAAACTGGGTGCCTGCTCGGGTATGGGAGGGGCTAATGATGTCATTCATTGTATCTGGGAGGTCTGGATACAACGGCTGAGGGGCGGCAGGGGTTGGTGGGTCCCTTGGCTCCGGGGATCTCCAATATGGTGGGAGATCATCAGCCCTGAGTCGTCTAAGTCTCAGAGGAAACTCGGTCATGGGAAGAACAGGGGCCGATGGCCGAGCGGGGGCCTTCTTAGCTCTTCCCTCCTTTTTCTCATCTGCCGTCGCCACTAGGACTCGGGTTAGGGGTTTCCCCTGCAATCTCAATTTGGAAGCACATCCACATTCCTGGAGCCACTTGGGCTTATCTCAAACAATATCATTCCAAATCTCTATGTAGGGCATCTGGTCGGGGTGGCCCAGTTGCCCAAAGATGACATTGTGGACTGCCCGACAGATTCCTGGGACAAGAGTGCCCTCCTCAGGCCATCCAACTCCAAAAGTTGGCCACTCTCTTTCACACAATTTCCTCAGTGTGAAGACATCAATAGAGGCTCCGTAACCATTGGCTCGCCTCTTAAGGTCTGCAAAATTCTTGGCTAGACACTCAAGTGGGGTCAAAATAGCCCCCTCACTCGATTCGCCTTGTCCCATCTTGGCCGAGAGGGAGAGGACGAACCAAAGGACATTAACTCACAAGTAAGACAGAACAAAGACGATTACACTCTCACAAGGCCTTTTCACTCACTCACTAAACCAGAATCAGAACCAGGACTCTATGGAGTTGTCACTCCCAGAGTCAAATCTGGGACTTTAGTATGGCATCCCACAGTCCACAGACCTTTGCCCCACGGGGACTCCAGAAAAGAGAACCAGAAAAACAGGCCTGACTTACAGGCGCCACGCAGGATATATGCCAGAAGTAGTCCGGATCTTCGTGGTGTCAACTTGGGACGTTTATCCACTTCCCGAAGGAAGGGATCTTGCTGGGGCCTCCAGATGTTAGCGAGTAAATCCAGCAAGTAGACCACCACTCAATTTTTAATAATTAAATTTATTAAAACAGGTTTGAATCCAGGCCTCTGCCTAGTCAAATCATCAGGTCATCAGGCAGAAGCCCCAACCCAGGGATGAAGGCAAGCTTTATACAGCAAAGGGGGTGGATTTCAAGGTCCTACAGGGATTGGCTTGTTGCTATTTACTTAAACTTTCCATAACCCCTGCTATCTGCCATGGTTCATTTAACACCTGAAAAACCTGTGGTTAGCATGAAAAACAGGTTGTTCCTTAACTGTACAACAGGTTTCAGTCATACAAGATCTAAAGAAAACAATTTCAGGAAATTGGGGTCAGCTTGACCTAAGGGTAACCAGGGGATTTTCAGTCATTTGGCATTTTTCCAGTCACTCACAGGCTCCACCACCCCATAGGACTGGTCAGTGACAGAAAGCCTTTTACTTTCAGTTGTCTATATCCTCTTTTGTTTTGCCTTTATCTCCTGCTGGTTCTAGTGATGGGAGGAGGGGCAAGCAGTGTTAAGACTCAGACCACCCTTAAAGGACTAAAGGGCATCTTAAAGTGCTCTCACATTGATGTTGGGGAAGAGGAAAGGGCAGCAATTTGGCAGACAGCCGAGAAGGTGGCCCCGTGGATCCAAAGTGCTGACCTGTTTGATGGGGATATTTGGATTCAAGTTGAGGACCTTGCTAAGCAAGTGGAGGCCCTGGAGTGTCTCACGCCCCCACTGGGCTTTTACCCAATCCTGGGCACCCTAAAGGCCTGTCTAGAGCCTAGACATGTAAAAGAACCCGGAAATAAGAATTCAGGGATATCTAAGGTCCAGCAGAAGCCTCCCCTTTGAGAGATCATCCGCCCCCGGAGAGATAGATGCTTCCCCCTCCCCGAGGGATGATAGGGCTGATTTTACCAAGGAAAAATGTCAGGGAACCTCTTGTCCTTCTGCCCCCTTGTACTCCCCCACCTTCCAAATGCATCCGGATGTACGGCATTGCTTGAACGGACCTTACCACCTCCATCAGGTCCCCCTAAAACCTCCCCTGCTTCTGCCTGGCCCTCTCCTTGCCCTCCTTACACTGACTCCCCTCCGGCCACCCACCTTTACCCTGTTCAGGTTGCAGCTACCCTTCAACGGCCTCGGGGTTGGTATCCCTGGGAGCCATCTGATCTAAAAGAGTTACGAAAAGCAGTCACCAAGGATGGCCCTAATTACCCATGGGCTGAGACTATCCTCCAGGGGCTTGCCCACCAACAATGTACCCCTCAGGATTGAAAAGATCTATCTAGGGCAGTTCTCCCAGGTTCTCTCTTAATTAGGTTCATGGCCTATTACAAGGATGAGTGTTATCTACAGGGCCAGAGAAACTCCCAGGCTGACCCAGAGGTTCCTATTTCATACCGTCAGCTTACTGGATCCAGGGACTTCTCTACTGGGGAGCTGCAGGCCGCCCTGCCTCCCCCTTATCAGGAACAGGTCCGGCTATGCGCCCTGGGGGTTTGGAGATGTCTCCAAGAAGACCCCACCGGGGGACCTCTTGCTAGCCTGGTACAGAAATCAGGGGAACCTCTTGAGGAGTTTATAGACAGGGTTCAACAGAATCTCTCTAGAAGGATGCCCCCGGGCCCACTCCAGGATCAAGTGACAAAAATGATGGTGTGGGAGGGGATGAGCTTAGACTACCGGAGGGCTTGCTCTGAACTGAGGGTGCACTCACTGGAAAAATGGGTCATTGACACCCGGGATGCAGGGACCCTGGGAAGTCAAACGGCAGCACTCACCATGGCTATAGAGGCCCAGACCAGCCAGTTAGAAAAATTATTCACTCTTAAGAGTGAGGGGGACTCTTCTCCTCAAAGAAAGGGAGGAAATCCTAAAGCTGCCTGCTTCGGATGCAGTAGGCCTGGCCATTTTAAACAAGACTGCCCCCACAAGGGTGAAATAGAAAAAGGGTCTAAACCACCTGGGCCATGCCCCAGGTGCAAAAAGGGGTTCCATTGGAGAAAGGATTGTTGGTCCCGGTTTGATGTTCAGGGGAGACCTTTAAACTAGGAGAAGGGCAACCCCCAGCCTCATCACCTCAAGGGGGGGCCCTCCACCAGAGGACTACCAAAGCCTTCGGTTCAGTGGACAGTGCCCATTGTTCTTGGGCTGAGGCCCAAGATAGAGGTCACTATAGGAGGGAAAAAATTCAGGTGCCTGTTTGACACTGGGGCTGATCAGACTATTTTAAGAATTGAGGAAGTCCCATCAAAATGGCCATCCTTCCAAAACTGATCTACAAATTCAGCACAATACCCATGAAATTACCAAGGTCACTCCTCACAGACATAGAAAAATCAGTCCTTAAATTTATCTGGAAAAACAAAAAGCCCAGGATAGCCAAAGTAGTTCTTAGCAATAAAAACCATGCAGGAGGTATCACAATGCCTGACTTCAAACTCTACTACAAAGCCACAGTAATAAAAACAGCATGGTATTGGCACAAAAACAGACACACAGACCAATGGAGAAGAAAAGAAGACTCAGAAACAGACCCACAGACTTACAGTCAACTAATTTTTGACAAAAGAGCCAAAAATATACACTGGAAAAAAGATAGCCTCTTTAACAAATGATGTTGGCAAAACTGGTTTCCATATGCAGAAAAATGGAAATAAAGCCCACTTTCTCACCCTGCACAAGACTCAACTCAAGGTGGATCAAAGACCTGGAAGTCAGGCCAGAGACCTTGCAGCTACTTGAAGAGGGCAGAGGCCCAACACTTCAACACATAGGCACAGGTCAAAACTTTCTCAACAAGACCCCCAAAGCACAAGCAACTCAAAGGAAGATCAATACATGGGATTTCATTAAACTGAAGAGCTTCTGTGCAGCAAAGGAAACTATCAAGAACCTCAACAGAGAGATAAACAAAAGAATGATGCTTGAGGGGACCCCCCTACGGGAGCTGCCCTGGGTGTTGGCCATTCCAGCCTCCTTCTTTCTGAGGGTTTTAGACCTTAAAGACTGTTTCTTCTCCATTCCCCTAAAAGACGGGGATAGAGAGAGGTTTGCCTTCTCTGTCCCCTCATTGAACTTCCAGGGGCCTGACCGACAGTATGAATGGACCATCCTCCCCCAAGGAATGGCAAATAGCCCATCATTATGCCAGGTCTTTTTTTTTTTTTTTTTTTTTTTTTTGCGGTACTGGGGATTGAGCTCAGGGGCATTCTACCTCTGAGCTATACCCCCAGCCCTATTTTTTTTTATTCTTTATTTTGAAACCGGGTCTCACTAGGTTGCGGAGTGCCTCACTAGGTAGCTGAAGCTGGCCGCCAACCCGGATCCTCCGGACTCAGCCTCCCGAATGCTGATGCCAGGTCTTTTTGCAGTAGCTCCTGAAACCTTTTTCTGACCACCCTCGTTTGCTTCTATACTGTTATATGGATGACATTATTCTGGGGGCCCTTAATGCCCATCTCCTTGAAACTTCCTTTAAAAATTTAATCTCTCTACTCCAAAGCAAAGGATTTTCAGTAGCCCCTGAAAAGGTTCAGAAAATTCCCCCTTTTACAATACTGGGAACAGAATTACACCTCCACTCAGCCCCGGCCCTCCCCCCTCGATTAGACATAAAAGAAACCTATACCCTCGATCAATTCCAAGGTCTGTTAGGAGAAATCAATTGGCTGCACACTTGGCTTCCAGTCTCTATCGGGGAGCTTCTCCCCCTTTTTGAGCTCCTCCAAGGGGCTTGGCCCAATAGCTTGATCCACTTGACTGACAGCATCTACAGATCCTCCATAGTATCTCCCATCTAATGACTACTAACTCCCTATGGAGATATGATAATGTCCAATCTATCCATCTGTACCTCCTCAGTGGGGGTGGGGGGGCATTTCCATGGGAGCAATCATCCAAGAGTTTGAACCCCTTATGTGGATACATGTGGCCTTGGCGAGTTCACCCTGATGTTACTCCCTTTGGGATCAGCTTTGTGACCTTATCATTAAGGGCCGCATGCTGGCTATTAGACATTATGGAAAGGAGCCTGAGACCATAGTCCTTCCTTTCCAGATAGAAGACCTCAGGTGGATCCAAGCTCAAGATGACAGGTGGGCAATTGCTCTGGGAGGATTCCCAGGAGCTCTCTCATGTCATTACAGATCAACTCAGTGGGTTCAATCTTTTATACGCCTTCCCTGGAAGCCAGTGCAGGTTTTCTCCTCCCGTCCCCTTCCCTTGGGAGTCCACGTGTTCACCGACAGGGGAAAAACGGAGCAACCTATGTTGTCTATAATGAGGACGGTGAGCCTGTTATCAAAACCCAGGCACTGGAGGGATCCCCCCAGCTAAAGGAGCCAACCACTGCCCTTATGGCCCTGCAAGACATTCCAGGCCCCATTAATCTATATAGCGACAGCGCGTATGTAGTCGGACTTCTCCCTGGGCTTCCTGGGTCTCTTATCAGACTGGACAGCAACCCCATAACCCCTTTAATGATCCAGACAAAAAATATACTGGAGACCAGAGTTGAGCCTATATTTCTTTGTCATATTCGGAGCCATCAGCCCCTCCCTGGATTCATAAACAATGGAAATCACCTGGCTGACAAGGCAGCCTCCTCTCCAGTGGAGGCCCAGTCCTTAGAATTGGCCACAGACTTTCACTCCCTGACCCACACCAACTGGAGAGTACTAAGAGTCAGATACCCAGAAGATCCCCTACGACAACTCAAACGCCTGGTAAAGCCTGTCAAAGTTGCCAGCCTTTCATGCCCCCCCCCCCCCACTCTTCAACCTGCCGGAGTCAACCCCAGAGGCCTTAAGCCCAATACTCTCTGGCAAACTGATGTTACTCACTATCCCCCCTTTGGTAGGCTTAAATATATTTTTATTTTGACAGACACTTGCTCCGGGGCTATATGGGCCATGGCCCATACAGGTGAGCAGGCCAAACATGCCGAAAGTCACTACCTCCAATGCTTCACTGCCTTAGGCCTTCCCCAAAAGGTTAAAACTGACAATGGGCTTTGCTTTATCTCACAAAAACTAAAAACCTTCTTTCACACCTGGAACATCTCCCACATTACTGGGGTCCCTTACAACCCTCAAGGTCAAGGCATAATCGAAAGAACCAATAGGACCCTCAAGGAACAACTAATAAAGCAAAAAGGGGACTACACCCCACAAACCCTCACCTGCAACTGCCCTTGGCTCTACTAACCCTAAATAGCCTAAATATTTTAAAACAAAATTTGATGTCACACTTCCAAAGCCACTGGGGAGATTCACTCCCATCAGCACCTCAAAAGAGAGTGTGATGGAAAGACCCTCTATCTGGGGAATGGAAAGGACCAGATCTGCTCATTCAGTCAGGTAGAGGATATGGATGTATCTTCCCTGAAAATGCCCCTAACCCCATATGGATCCCTGCACAGAACATTAAACCCATTCCAGGAGCTGATGAAGCCTCCTGAGAAACCCTTGCTCTCTCTTTTCTTCTTTTGCAGAAAAATGAAAGGACTAACATTGGGAATACTGGCTCTTCTGTGTGCTCTCCTGTTCGGGACACGACCGACCACCGGAGGCTTTGGGGACCCCGGAGAACTAGATAAGATACACCAGCGGCGAATAGGAGATCCTTGTACAAATTGTTATTTGTTTAGAACTGGCCCTCCCAACAAATGCTGTCGTGGTACCCTAAATTGTAAAAACGGAAAACAGGCAGCCACCATGATTTTTGGAAGGGATCGGAGATGCCCTGTCAACATGTGGCAAAACATATGTTGGAATCTCCCTAGAATTCATGCCCCCCAAAGGGTGGTCCAACCCCCAAATGCCCCTGTCAGTCATTTATCATTTCTCTCCACGCTCACTGCTATAGCAAGGCCGTAGAATGTCTCGGCTGTGACGGAAAGACCAAATATTGGTTCGCTCAGACCACAAGTGGACCCGAGGATGCCACCCATTGTTCCATGAGAAAGGACAGCATATATGTTTTAACTATCGGGGATTCCCTGGTGTGTCAGATGGAGGGGGAGCCCAGGACCAAGTGAAAAAAAAGGATGTGAAAAAGATGATAGAGGGAATGACTGCTCACCTCAAGCCCCCAGTATACCATCCTATTAGCCTCCCTGAAGTCAGGGGAGAACTTCTCCTTGACCTGGAAACAGAATCCTTATTAAATATCACTTTTAAAATACTTAACACCACCAACCCCCCTTTGGCTAGTAACTGTTGGCTATGCCTACGACCGGGTCCTCTCCGAGCACAAGCCATAATTGCTGACCTCACCCCCTCACAGGAATCTCACTGCCCAAAGCTTCCCCGCCGTCCAGAAATCTACCTAACCCCCGTCTCCCTGGCAGGTCCCTGCCTTTGGGCTCCTCCCATTACAGAACATAAGAGTAACGTGGATCTAGGCCAAATCCATATCTCATACTGTGCCTCCATCACTACTTATCAAAATACCCCTCTTTGCCCTCCAGACAGGACAGCTTTCTTTTGCGGGGAAGAGGCTTACAGTTTCATACCCCTAAACTGGACGGGCCAATGTGCTATAGTTGCCCTCTTGCCAGATATAAATATTATACCTAACAATCAGACTCTCCCTATACCCTCCTCCATGGATCACTTCAGAGGAGGAGTAAAAAGAGCCACACAGGCCATTCCCCTCATAACTGGTCTCCAGGCAGCCACAGGGATGGCTACAGGGACAGCTGGATTAGGCATCTCCCTACATCAATACCGTAAATTGTCACAACAATTGATAAATGACATGCACGCGGTAACTAATACTGTTGTAAAATTACAAGACCAGCTAGACTCACTGGCCACTGTGGTGCTCCAAAATCAGAGGGGACTAGATTTACTAACAGCAGAAAAGGGAGGAATTTGTCTTTTCTTACAGGAAGAATGGTGTTTTTATGTCAATCAATCGGGAGTCGTCCGAGATAAAATCAAAACATTACAAGAAGACCTAGAGCGACGGACAAAGGAGCTACAATCAAACTTTTCAAACTTTTTCTGGACTGGGCTCCACGGATGGTTTCCATACCTGATGCCCTTCCTGGGACCTGTTGCTTTCCTCTTTTTACTTCTCATTTTTGGCCCTTGCATTCTTAATCGCTTAACCCAATTCATTCGAGGCTGTACCACGAGTCTGTCTCCCGCCTGGTGTTGTTGGCGTTTGGCCGGTCTGCCTTCCTCTCACCCCAGGGAACTTGCTGGGGCCCTGCAGTGTGGTTGGGGATAGGAGTGTTCCTGGAGACCCATAAACCCAGCCCCTGAGACGAAACGGGGCCCAACAGTTTATATGCAACCTGTGCACACTCTCCTGAATACTTTAAAGCCATGTCTAGATTGCTTGTAATATCTAATGCAATGTAGACATTGTGCATTGGTTGTAGTACTGTGTTATTTAGGGGATAATGACAAGAAATAAAGTCTGCACATGTTTAGTACGGACTCAGTATTTTGCATCCACAGTCGGTTGAATCTATGGATGTGGAACCCACAGATATGGAGGACCAACTCTATTAAATAATACAGCTCCATTCAGAAATACTTATTCTTTATTATCCTGATGACACCTGGGTCAGAGATTATTTGTGTGGAATATGGGCAGAACTTCATGAAAGGCAAAAAGAAGGAGGAAGAGAGAGAATTGCATCACGGATCTTCCAAATTATATGGATTTTTTTACACCCCAGGGAATAGAACCAGCAAGCGTGAAGATGACCACGGAGGTGGTGTCTTCGTTGGATGTGGTCATGGGGTTGGTCCCACGGACTCAGCCTAGCACCACTGCCTCCTAGATGCAGAACCTGTCAGTGGCATTTGTCTTGAGTTTTTTTTCCAGAGTGTTATTGTATCTTCTGTGAATCATGGCACACACTTCTGACATTTCTGTGAGTAAGATTCAAAATTATTTCCTGAGGAAAAAAACATCTTGGCTGTGTGCTCTGACCTCTTTTCGCCGGGTAGCATTCGGTGTAAACACAAGTCAAGGTTCCTGGTTATCTTCACAGAATATGAACTGTGCCACCTGCTCACCTAAAATGAATGGATCTCTCTCTGCTCACTGCAGAACGTCTTCATTCCGGGGGTGAGCGAGCTCTAGTTGACTGTCACCGATCCCCCATTAAATGTGCAGTTGAAGGAACGGGCACTCAGGAGCAGCCAAGGCATGTGGGCTCTGAATTCTCTCCGAGGAGGCTTTCTCTACACCAGGTCAAACTCTGAGCAAGTCAGCTCTTTGCACCACATAAAAGTAATTATTTTTAAACATCCAGCTATAAACGCTAGCCATGTGAATGAAGCTACTTTTCCAGGCCAAGTGCATCAACTCGCCTCACAGCCAGCACACTGTGAAACATCCAAGCCGGTGTTTCCACCTCTTCATCTACCACCCCTCACCCTGTGGCTATGGTCACTACATCTGCACTTAATTTTGAATTGTTTCAGGAATGTCACTGACTCCCCCCCACACACACACTCCACCTTTCGATAGAAAAATGTGGAGGCATCAAGAGAGCTGACAGCAACTCACACGGAGAAGAGTAGGCTTCAAAATGCAAACAAAAGTAGAAGGGAATTTTTTGGCTGAAAGCACTGAGAAAAATAAAAGATATTTCAAGTGCCGATGGGATGAATCATTTGACAATGAGTGAATAAAGAAATAACACTTGGCAAAAGTAAAAGAAAATGATAGATGAAGTGGAGATCATTTTTTTTAAATTTGTTAATGAGCTAAACGGAGGCTGTTTCAGAGACCAAATAGACTTACTATGATATGGTAAACCTGGTGCTCAGACATTAACAAGACTGGGCGTATCAAAGAAGTGCAGGAATGCTTGCATTTACTGCTAGCAAAAAACAAAGAACAACAAAATAAACATCAAACATGAACATTTTGGTCATCGCCGTGACCAAAATACCTGACAAGCACACCTTAGCTAACAAAAGGTTTATTTGGAGATCATGGTTTCAGAGGTCAGTCCATGATCAGCTGGCTCCAAGGTAGGAACCAACCACAGCTTGGCAGAGGAGGAAAAGCCACTCTCACCTTATGGTGGCCAGAAGCAGAGAAATGGAGAGGAGGGGGCCAGGGTTACATCCAGCCCCCAAGGCCATGCCCCTAGCAACCAACCTCCCCTAGCTCCAAACCCGGCTGTACAGCCTAACATGAGCCCCCAAAAGCCCATGCCCATCTCACAATGCAAAACACATCCAGTTCATACATAAGAGTGCCCGGTCCTAACCATTCCCAAATTGCTCAGAAATCCAAAGTTTCCTCCATGTCCAACATCGGGGGCAGCCCACATGGTCTTGCTGGTTGCAGCCCGTGTGGATGCTCTCTTAGCCTGGCTCCACTTTGCCAAGCTTGCAGCCGTCCTTGATAGAAGTCCCATGTTCCCGGAATCTCTTAATTCTGGGGTTGCCACTGCACCCTTGGCTCTGCTTTCACAGATTCACAAATTTCTCCCTCAGAGCTAGCCCACAGGGATTGCAACTGTGCTGCATGGTGTCTGGCCTTCCTTTGAAACCTGGGTGGAAGCTCCCTTAACTCCTGCATCCTGGATTCCTGCAGAATCAGCACCACTTGGACAGTGCCAAGGTCTAACATTAGCTCAAACAGCAACCAGGCCGCCTGGACCAGGGCTGCAGTGACCTCTGGGCAACTGGGCATGGGGATAGGAGACCTAGGGCTTTTTAGGCAGTCCTGTGCAAGCCTAGCGCCCCACAGCTTCTTCTCAAAGCCAACTTTTCAAACAACTTTCCACTATTACATTCTTGAGTCTATGATGGGAGAGGAGGATTTGCTAGTTCCTGATAGGCCCTCACAGCAGTCTTTTCTATCGTCTCTGTGCGAAGTACTTAACTTCTCTCCAGTGACCATGATCTCTCTAGCAATCAAATCTTCCATGGTCCCAATTTCACACACTTTTCTAGCCAAACTACAAATTTTAAAAATCGTCCTGCTCTGCTTTCTGCCCCACACCAATTCTCACAGTAAATGTAGATAAAAAGGGTACCAACAATACCCATACCACTATCTGAATGCCATGATGCCTTGAAATTTCCTCCAGCATATTAATGAGTCCATCACCTTTAAATTTACCCTCAAAGAAAGTCTCCAGACATGGGCAAAACGTAGATAAGTTCTTTGCCAGAATGTAACATGTTGGGCTTCTAAACCAATTCCAAATGGAGTCTTTGTCCTCTGCAACCTCATGAGCACACTCTTTGCTCTCCATATTCTGACTGGCATCTGCCCTTCTAAGCTCCCACCAAATGAATGGCCCATTCTGCTTACAACATCCTAAGGTTTCCAAACACCTCCCCCAAAACCAGCTCCAAAATCTGGAAAAAAAAGATTGTCAAGTGTGTCACAGCAGGAACACCACTTTCTGGTCCCTATTTTTGTTTCAGTCAGCTTTTTTCATCCCTGTGACCAAAATACCCGAGCACACAACTCAGAGGGAAAAAGACTTATTCGGGGCTCGTGTTTCCAGAGGTCAGTCCACGATCAGCTGACTCTAAGGCAGCAACAGTGGCAGCAGCAGCACTGCGAGGCACGGCAGACTAGGAAAAGCTACTCTTAGCTAGATGTGATGGCGCACACTTGTAATCCCAGTATGTGGAAGGCTGAGAGAGGAGGATCATAGGTTCACGGCCAGCCTCAGCTACTTAGTTAGGCCCTTTGCAACTTAGTGAGACTCTCTTTCAAAATAAAGAATAAAAAATAGGGCTGGGAGTATAGCTTGGAGGTAGAATGCCCCTGAGTTCCACCCCCAGTACCACAAAAAAAAAAAAAAAGGAAGGAAGGGAGGGAGGGAGGAAGAAAGGAAGGAAGGAAGGAAAGAAAAGTTACTCTTACCTCTGGGTGGTGGGGATCAGAGAAACTGAGAGAAGGGGACCAGAGACAGAAACGGTTTCCAAGTCCACACCCCCAGGGGCTCCCCCCCCATCCACCCCATCCTCCTGCCATTCCTACCTCCAAACACAGCTGCACAGCCGAACACATGAATGTCTCTGGGGGACTTTTTTTTTTTTTTTTTTTTTTTTTTTTTTTTTTGTTTTTTTTGCGGTACTAGGGATTGAACTCAGGGGCATTCTACCTCCGAGCTATACCCCCAGCCCTATTTTTTATTCTTTATTTTGAAACCGGGTCTCACTAAGTTGCGGAGTGCCTCACTAGGTAGCTGAGGCTGGCCGCGAACCTGGATCCTCGGTCTCAGTCTCCCGAATACTTGGATTACAAGCATGCGCCACCACGCCCAGCTTCTGGGGGACATTTTATATCAAAACTATAATACCCATTAGCCCAATAATGAACCAAGGTAATGGTAGAACATTACTAAAAATATATATATATTATTTTTTAACTTTTTTATTTTATCTATTTATTTATTTACTTATTTTGCAGTGCTGGATATCAAACCCAGGACCTTCCTGAACTATATTCCCATGCAGCCTCCCACATGACTAAAAACTGTAAAGGAACAGTTGCCACAAGTACTACTAATGAAAACATGTCCCCTTGTTCAAGCCGCTGTGAACCTGTGCATCAGAGGGTGCAGGACACCGGCCCCTGGTGGTCCCTTTCCACAGGAAATAGACCCTTCGGTTCTGGAACTGGCCTTCCATTAATTCTTTTTTTTATTATTGTAATAATTCGTGCTTTGTATATATACATTTTTGTTAGGTAAATTGATATAGACAAATGTGGACACATTTCTCATCTGACCCTTTCCCCAATTCCCACCCCACTCCCTCGCCCTCCCTCCCTCTCAAGTTCAGTTCAGTGAGTGATCTTGATATAATTGTGTAAGTACATCATGTGCCTTAGGGTGCTCTCCCGCCCCCCCTCCCCCCGGTCCAATCCCTTCAGTTAAAACAACTTCTTTGCTTACCGAGGATCTCTCCTTTTCATCTGGAGACCCTCTTATGCCCCATCTTCTCCCTAGCATCCGCATATTAGGGAGAACATATGCTTCTTTACTCTTTGTGACTGACTAATCTCACTTAACATAATGTTTTCTAGTTGCATCCATTTCCCTGCAAAGAACATGCTTTTATTCTTCTTTATGGCTGAGTAAAATTCCATTGTGTATATATCCCATAGTTTTGTAATCCATTCATCTGAGGATGGACATCTTGGCTGCTTCCACAGTTTGGCTAGTGTGAATTGAGCCGCTATAAACATTGATACACATGCATCGGTTTGATAGTTTGGTTTCCATTCTTTTGGGTATATACCCAGTAGTGGAATTGCTGGGTCATACGGTAGATTCACTCCCATTCTTCTGAGGATCCTCCATACTGTTTTCCACAGTGGTTGCACAAGTTTGCACTCCCACCAACAATGTATTAGGGTTCCCACTTCTCCACACCCTCGCCAGCAGGTGTTGTTGTTCATGTTTTTTATGATTGCCATTCTGATTGGAGTTAGGTGAAATCTCAGGGTAGTTTTGATCTGCATCTCCCTGATTGCCAATGATGTG
>PVLC010024480.1:0-24614 GCA_004027655.1 Graphiurus murinus | reverse complement strand
AAGAAGAGGGGGGGGGGGGGGGGGGAAATTGGGGAAGGGTTAATGAGAAATATGTGCATGGATGTCTTTACCTGTACTAGCTTGTACCCAACAAAAATGTGTGATTAACCCTGTTGTACCCAAGAAATGTATAAAAATCCATGCTAAAAAAAATAAATTAATTAATTATAAAACAAAAAAAAAACAAAAAAAAAAGAAGGAAGGAAGACTAAAAAAAAAAACCTTATTCCTACTTATTTTTACTAGTATGCTTTACAATTTCTGCACATCCTTTATAATATGTTAATATAGACTATAATTTATAATTAATAAACAGAAAAACTTATTGAAAATTAATACTTTAAATTTTTTTATAAATTGATTTGGAAATTGCTCTATGCACTCCTTGATAGATGAGAAAAAAAAAATGTTTACTGACATAGCAGTTCCAATCCAAAAGAAGCTATTCTTGTTCATTTTAAGTAAAAGACCCGAGATTCCCTTCCTGGGACCTTGTTTTCCTGGATGTCTTCAGAAACTGTTCTTGTCGGTCTGTTTCAGGTTCCCTGTTCTCTCTTCAGCGGCCCCTAAGTTTCCAAGCTTTGGGACATTATTGTTCATTTATGAAAGTTCTATTTAGTAAAATCTTACTCTTTTTGGTGGTTCCTTTTCCTCTCCGGCTTCTTTTCTTACTTTTAATCCCATTAAAGGTTCTTGTTGTATAGTCGCTATCTTATATCCGAGTTTTAGGAAGATATAGAGGTATTAATATGCCTGCTGGTGTTGGCTCATATTCCAGGCAGCAGTTCCTTGATTCTTATCTTCCAGAAAAATAGATTTCAGTTGAGAGACACACATAGGATATGTAGAATGTAGATAAGCATAAAGTATTTACTTAGCAGAAGTGAGTAGGCTGTCCCAAGAGAGGAGACCATATATTAGACCATATATTAGAAAGGTGAAAATATGCTCCAGAGAATGTGGAGCAGTCTGTTCCCAGAGAGGAAGCGGCATGGAGCCTTGCACATGGCCGGTTCTCATATTCAGTCTAGAACCTCCCTCTTCACATACTGTATTTGGAACAGTTACTGCTATCTTGCACCACAGCTTAGTGTGTCTGTGTTGATTCTGCCATGTTGAAAAACTTCCCATTAGTACCCAAGTCTTGAAGCAGGTGGTTTATGGGCGAGTTCTCCACCATTCAAGGTGGAGTGACTTTTCCTCAATGCAAATGAAGTGAGCCCTACACCTCTCCTGCGACTGGCTCATGTCTGCCTATCTACCCAACAATGTGTTTAGAGTTTTGTTTTGGTTTTGTGGTACTGGGGGATTGAACTCAGGGGTATTCTACCTCCAAGCTATACCCCAACCCCTTTTTTCATTTATTTTATTTTTTTGTCTTGGAACAGGGTCTCGCTAGGTTGCTGAGAGTCTCACTAAGTTGCTGAGGCTATCCTCCAACCTGTGAACCTGTAATCCCCCTGTTTCAGAAGTACTGAGATTACAGGCATGTACCATCACACCTGGCTGTATTTAGGCTTTTAAGAAATCTTGGATTTCAAATTCATCTTACATGGTGTTTAATCCATAGGAATCCTGGATCTCAGGTTTGAGGGCATACCCTTTAATGCTTCCATTTTCAGGAACTTTGGGAACATCTAAAAATGTTCCCAAATGCTAACTTAATCCTCAGAGGTCTCTAACACCATATAGAGAGTATAACTTTGAACCCCCAAAGTTAGTGAGGGCGGCTTGGAGTTTCAATTTTTGTTTCTCCACTCATAGTTTGCTCCAAAAAACGAAAGACTCCTTGTCCATGGTCTTTCGTTTTTGGTGGCGGGGGCGGGGTGGGGGGAGTGGAGGACTTTTTTTCCTCTTACCCTTTCACTAAGGGTAACAGCTTTATGTAGGATATCAATTTTTCCTTGTGTCCCAGACAAACCATTAAATCTCAAACTCCTTGATTTGTGAGAGCATCAAATCCCCCAGGCAGCCCTAGCTTCAGTTTGCAGGTTATACTCTGGTTTTTAGTTTCTAGTTCGTTTTTGGCCTCTGGGATTTCTTCTTCCTTCTTTTGAGCTCAGCTGGACATGTAGAGGGATGCTAGCTCTATTTCATTCTGCTTTTCCAGGTGTCTCCTAGCAGGAGGGCTTCATGTAATGTAATCCACCACATCACCCAACATGGAAATGCCATTAGGCCTGTGCAACCCCATGTAAGACCATGCCAGCATCATGTGCCACCTACGGCTACCTTCCTCTGCCGTTTTTATCACCTGGAACAGCAAGCACTGCATGAGGTGCTCACCAGATGTGTACAGAGGTGGCCACTTGAGTGAGTTACCAGGAAGGTGCCCCAAAGCCTGCTCGTAATGTTTCCTGCACAGGTACTTGATACGCTCATATGCAGGTGGTGGAAGGGCACTGTGGGCAGTAGCACTGTGTAGGCCTGAGGAATAAAAACTCTAGAATCAGCTAGGAGCCTTGGTGCTTGCTTGTAATCCTAGTACTTAGGAGGCTGAGACAGGAGAATCTCAGGTTTGAGGCCAGCCTCAGCAACTTAGTGAAACCTGTTCAAAATAAATGGGGGTGTAGGTCGGAAGTAGAATGTACCTGGGCTAATCCCAAGTACCTCCCCCTCTCCAAAGCCTCTAGAATCAGACTATCTGTATTTAAATTAAAATTATTTTACTTCTTAGATGGGTAACCTTGGGCCAGTCATTTAACTCTTCATTTCCCAGTATGTCAAATAGATATAATAAAGGAATCTGCCCGAGAGTCATTGAGAGATGAGATATCTCTGCAAGGGGCTGAGCCCCCGTGCAGTTTGCTCTGATCAGTGTCAGCTTTGGGGAGTTTAAGGGAAGAGGCCAGAGTTGGAGAAAGATGCGTCTTCTCAGAGTGTTCTCATGCAAGATTCGGGACAGGGGGAGGGAGGGGGGCTCATCACAGCCCACAAGGATAAACACACCCATTCTTAGGAATAAAACAAGGAAGGAGGATGAGAGACAAGCCTGAGGTCATCACCTTTAGAATTTGGACCCAGTGTGTGTTTGGGGGTTGGAGGGAAGATCCTAAGAAAGGCTCTTTGAAAAATGAAATTGAGTGAGGATGTTTAATGTTTGTGTGCATTAATCTAAAAATGAACCCCCACAGAAGGGTTCCAAGGGCTTCTCCAGGCTCAGAGCTGCTACCCTTTCTATTAGAGACCGTGCACTAAATGAGCAAAGCACCTTGACCTCCTTCAACCAAGGTGGAGGGGGCGCTGGGAAGGAGTCAGGGATGTCTATCCTTTACCACCTTGGATTTCCACACCACCCTTAGGCTTCCTCCTGTCTACCTCTTATTTGATTCCTGATGCAAATTCCTTGGGAACTTCTGATGCCAAAGCATTTCCTCTCAAATGAACAAATGGCCATCAGAAGTTGCCAAGCAAGCAAATGCAACATGCAAAGATTTTTATGGAGTTTAAATATATTTCTGTTACAGGCTAGACTCAAATTATAAAAAATCTTGAAAAAATTTTCAAGTATTTTTAAAACATTGGACTCTAGGAACTCTTATTTGTGCAAGCAACATTTCTAAATGGCTTCTTTGGCACTGCCAAGCAGGTATGTGCAGATTAGGAAGTGGTCCTTGGGCCTGTAAAATGGTGTGGACACTGGGAAATACGTTTCTCACTCAACAAGTGCTGTTTTAGCAGCCCCAGAAGCAGAGAGCAAGGCGATAATGGCTAGACACAGGCATTATCAGCAACACTCCATTTAATTTTATGTCAAGGTTACCAGTATTTGTAGGAGTCATTATCTATGAGATTTGAAGAACTGTGTAGAATTCAGTTGCACTCAGATTCAAAACTTGCTTTTTTACAGTCAAAATCATTTTTTTCTGCTGTGTATTTTTGGGTGCAAATAGAAAACCGTTCTTATAAATTGTGGTCATCAATACTCTTTCCATAGAAACAAATAGAATCTTTTTTTTTTTTTCTTTCCAGGATGCCAAAGTCTCTACATTCGTGACAACTTTGAAAGCTGCTCATTATGCCACCTGCTAAGCTGAGCAGAGTTGCAAACTAGAGGCTGAAGTTAAGAAAAGCAGATTTTGCCTAAATATAGGAGAGTAATTTCAAACTCTGAGAGCTGTCCATTCACTGAATGACACGCTTTGCCAAGAAGAGAGTTCCCATCATGGAGCAGTGGAAGTCATCAGGAATGCTGTGGGCAGACTTCTGACTTGAGTGTGGAAATAAAACACAAGATCCTAGATCTATTCCAACCTTAAGACTCAATAAAACCCAAGCACCGTGGTGAATGCCAGCGTCCTAGCTATTTGGGAGGCTGAGGCTGGAGGATCACTTGGCTCACAATTTTGAGACCAGTCTGGGCTACATACAAAGACACTGCCTCAAAAACAAAAACAAAAACAAAAGATTCTATGATTTAATTTTAAAAAATAATATTTGCATTGTACTTCAAAGTGTCTTTCTCCCTTTCCCCTTCCTTCCTTCCTTCCTTCCTTCCTTCCTTCCTTCCTTCCTTCCTTCCTTCCTTCCACTGGATTGAACCCAAGGGCATTCTATCTCCAAGCTGCTATACCCCCAGCCCTTTTTACTTTTTATTTTGAAATAGGATTTCACTAAGTTGCTGAAGATCTTACTACATTGCTGTGGCTGAACTTGAACCTGCAATCCTCCTGTTTCACCCTTGCAAGTACTGAGATGGGTACAAACCACTGCAACTGGTTTGTACTTCCATGTTTTTAATGAACCTCATGTATATGAACTAACTGATTTTAAATGGAGATCACTTTTTCCTGACTTTATAATAAATGGAAATAAATATTCTGAAGAAATATGGCAGAATGAAGGCAAAGTAGAAATTCTCCTCCCTCAACATTTAACATATGAATTAAAATAATGAAAACCAGCAAAAAAGAAAAAAGGAAAAGAAAAGTCATCAGCAGCAAGCAGATGAAGAAACAGGTGCAACCTAATGCCATATACTATAAAAACTGAAAGAACAAGGAAAGAAGGGTAGAGTTTAGAAGAATACAGCTTCTAATCCTGTGTCCACCCCTGGAAGCCTTCAATGCCAAAGTCTTGAAAATTTGTGTCAAAAGCTTTAAGTTTTGAAAAAGCAAAGAAACAAATAGAAAACTAATGGGGCATATTGTCTCCCCTGAATTCTTTGGGTTACAGAACAGATTTGTAAGAATACAAAATTAACATACTAAGCTGAGCAAGGTGGCTCACATCTATAGTTCCAGCTACTTGAGAGGCTAAGGCAGGAGAATCCCAAGCCTGAGGCCAACTTCTGCAACTTAGAGAGATCCTGTCTCAAAATTAAAAAAAAAAAAAAAAAAAGAAAGCCGGGTGTGGTGAAGCACACCTGTAATCCCAGTATTTGAGACAGAAGGACCACAGATTTGAGGACAGCCTCAGCAAGTAGTGAATCTCTCATCAACCTAGTGAGACCCTGCTTCAAAACAAAAATAAAACAGGGCTGGGATGTCCCTCAAAGGTAGAATGCCCCTGGGTTCCATCCTCAGTACGGGGGTAGGGCTGGGGTGACCATAGTGAGGCTCAAGGAGAAATGATTAAACAGGAGAATGATCTTAAAAAAAAAAAAACTGAATAGACACAGCTCAGAATAAAATCACAGACATAGAGAAAGTGCTTTGAGACAAACGTGGGTGCCTGTGAAAATCATAATGCAGTATGAGTCTAGTTGTAGTTGCTAAAGTAGAGAATCGAGAAACAGGACAGACTAAATATGCAAAGTGTGAAAACAGAAGGAAAATTAGAAAATTACAGTGAAAGCAACATTGAAAGAGCTTTTCAAAATGGGCTCGGAGGCCCGGCAGGGCGCAGGACTCTGCACAGCTCAAGCTGCTGCCTGGGCTGTGAACCGTGGTCACCTACACCCTTGACTGCAGCGTGTGGAAGGGCCAGGTAATTTCACTGTGACACATTAAAAGGTGCTGAGACTCCTGCTTTGTGGACATTTCTATTCTGCTAATACTTTCTTTTCTTTATCTTCTATCGTCATCGGCTTCCTTTCATATCTCTCTCTCTCTCTCTCTCTCTCTTTCTCCTCTTGGATTGAACCTGGGGCATTCCACCTGTGAGCTACACCCCCAGTCCTTTTTATTTTTTATTTTGGAAATAGGGTCTTACTGAGTTGCAGAGGGCCTCATTAAATTGCTTAGATTGGCTTTGAACCTGCAATCCTCTTGTCTCATCCTCCCAAGTACTGGGATTACAGGTGTGGGCCACCATGCACAACCGGCTCAAAGCTCTTTCTTAACATTTCAATAGAACTTTCCTATACTGAAATGTTTATTGCTTTGTAATAGATCAGCACTGCTTGACCACATAAACTTCTACCTCCCCGCCTTTGATAGAACACTGAATCCAAGCTCTCCCTGAACTCATGTCTTCCAAACTGCAATTCCTAAGACCTCAAATAAAATCCTTTACCAGTTTCTGAGTCTGAACTGATTGATAAAAGAAACAAAACAAGAAAATTGCTCTTACAAATGGACGAATGAATCTGCGGACTGAAAAACACCACGACCCAAGAAAAAACATACTGAACAATCAACTCTGAGACAGAGCCTCAGTGTCTTATTGCACTTCAAGGACTTAAAAAAAAGTCCTTTGGCATAGGACTTTACATAAAAATTAAAGGAAGCTAGCAAGGTTGGCCTCTGACTTTGATAATCAATACTTGGTGCCAGGGCACAAGGAAGAACCATCTAGAATTTCCTAGGGAAAGTGTGACTCGGGACCATTTCACCCATCCAAGATGAGGTCCAGTCAGAAGTCACAGATAAATATCCTGACCCATGGAAGTGCTCAGGGGATACATGGGTCCTTCTGGAAAAACATTATTCAGTGATAAAACAACTTTTTTTTCTTTTGCAGTGTTGGAGATCAAACACAGGGCCTGGCAAATGCTACACAAGCACTCTACCACTGAGCTACATCCCTAGCTTGAAACAGTCCATTTATTTATTTATTTATTTATTTATTTATTTATTTATTTATTTATTTTTAGTACTAGAGATGGAATCCTGGGGCATTCTACTTCTGATCTCCACTCTCAACCCACTTATTATTATAATTATTTTTTTAAATTTTGAAACAGAGTTTCCTAAGTTGTTAAGGATCTCACTAACTTGCAGAGGCTGGCCTTGAACCTGTGATCCTCCTATCTTAGCCTCCCAAGTACTGGAATTACAAGTGTGCACCACCACACCCGGATCCGAAACAGTCAATTTAGACATGAAAAAACAAAGTGGTTGAGAGACGAACAGGTCCGGGTGGGAAAGAATTTATCCTCACTATAATTAATTTGAATCTGAAATATTGATATTAAATAATTATAGAAAAATGTTTCCACAACAGAATGTGAATATTGTACACTATGATATTGTAAAAATAGTAACAGAGCCAAAATTGGGAGGCAAGGAGTTGGGAGACAGGAGGAAGTACAAGCCTAAAGATTTACTCATTTTCATAACCATGAGTCATTCAATACTGTCTCAAATTGAAACATGTTGCTAAAAAAATACAGACTCCAACCTCTTAACATTTTGCATGGTTTCTTTTCTTAACCTTATTTCCCCAGGAGGGAATCTGAAGGAACTAATCTCTCTTGTGGTCAAGAGTATTGCACTAAAGAACAAAAACTCCCTCAACTTTAGTTTTACTTATCTAAAGAAGGAAGGGAAAACAAGTTGGAGGTGGCTGGGCTTTCTAAACCTTGTAAAAAGGAAGGCCCAGGTCTAACCTTGGGAGGAGCTACCATCTAAAATGGGGCCCATTGTTAAAGTAATAACTTACTCCAGAGTATAAGTTCCATGAAAGTGAGAACTAAGTCTACTTTTTCAATGTTATATCCCTAGCACTCAACACTACCTAGTACACAGCAAATACTCAATAAATACTTCTTGGAAGAGTGAAAAAGAGAAAGGGAAGAAGGGAGGAAAGGAAAAAAAGGAGGGAAGGAGGGGCAGGGAGAAAAGAGGAAGGAAGATTTGGGGCTTCTCTTCTGATCCCGCCACACAGACCCTTCTGTGAGTGATGCTGCCTTGAAAGGGTCTGTGCACATCTTCCTCTTCCTCCCTCTCCTCTTCCGGCTGGCAGGAAGACACATGGCGGCAGGAACTTGGACCATGAAAGAGAAGCTGCGTTTTGAAGGACAAAGTAACAAGGCAGAATCCACGATTCAAGCTCTGGGCTGCCTACCAGGCTCCTGCAGTGGTGGTGTGCGTGTGTGCGTGTGTGTGTGTGGGGGGGGGGTCATCTTGTTTAAGTTGCTGTATTTTGAGGTCTCTTTGAAATTGAAGACTGGTTCTTGATTAAGACTAGCCAAATCCTGACACATTTAAATAAAAACCATAGTTACAAGGATGGTAAAATCATTGACATTTCCTTAATTCAATATTTATTATTTTTAAATACTAGATTTTTGGAAATTCAACCTGCTTTAGGGGGTTTATTGGATCATATGATTAAAAACTTCTGGGGACTCTGGGTGGCAGTATAGTTAGATCCAAGGGTTAGTGTATGTAGAAATCAGTCTTATTTTTAAATACTAAATTTTTAAAAATTCAACTTGCTTTAGGGGGTTTATTGGATCATACAATTAAAAATTTCTGGACACTCTGGGTGGCAGTATAGTTAGATCCAAGGGTTAGGGTTTGCAGAAGTCAGTCTCTCTCCATCTCTTGGCTCTGATTTTCTGTCTTGTACTGACTCCTAGGCAGGACCTGTCTAGGAATGGAACACTGAAAGCTCCCGGTTCCTGGTATCTGCAGAGACAGCAGTTCCAGCGGGAGAAAACTGGATTCCCAGGGTTTCCATAAGAGCCTCAAGATTGACTTTCATTGGATCATGTGCCCATGTCTGGCCCAATCACTGTGGCCCATGGTTCCTCCTGGAACGTGTGCTCAGCCACAGAGCTGGAGACCAGCTGAGGATGGGTCAGCTTCTTCTGAGCCCAGTGCACCAAGAGTGGGCAAGAAGAGGTTCCCTAAAGAAAGTTCTAGGAGCTCTTACCAGAAAGAAAAGGATGAGTGGGATAGACAGCAACTCCAGATGTTCACTACCACTTATTTATTCATCCATTCAATAAATATATATTGAGCACCAAGAATGTGCTTGGCTTTGTCTTAGGTGTGGGGATATGGAGTGTAAAAAAAAACCAAAAGCAACACAACAAAAAAACAGACATAAATCCCAGCCCTCTGTCCTGGTGCATTCAGGCTGCTATAAGAAAACACCACAGAGTAGTTGGCTCCCAAATAACAGAAATTTACAGATCACAGTTCTGGGGGCTTGAAAGTGCTGGATAAACGCACAGGCATATTCAGTACCTGGGAGGGCTAGCTACCTTGCACGTAGATGGCTCCCTCTAGTGGTGTCCTCACATGATAGAAGGTGGAAGGCTCTCGGGAGTCCCTTTTATAAAAGGGCACTAATTCCATTCATGAGGGCTCCACCCTTGTGATTAATTTAGTCCCCAGTGGTCCCCCACTTCCTAATACCATCATGTTGGGGGTAAGGATTTCTTTTCTCTTTTTTCTTCTTTCTTTCTTTCTTTTTTTCTTTCTTTCCTTCCTTCCTTCCTTCCTCCCTCCCTCCCTCCCCCCCCCCCTCTCTCTTTCTCTCTCTTTCTCTTTGTATGAGGAACTGAACCCAGGGGTGTTCTACCTCTCAGCTACAAACCCAGATCTATTTTATTTTTTATTTTGTAACAGGGACTTGCCACATTGCTGAGGCTGATCTCAAACCTGCCATCTTCCTGTCTCAGTATCACAAATATTGGGATTACAGGTGTGCACAAACATGCCACACTTAAGGATTTCAACACAAAAGTTTGGGAAAGACACATTCAGACCATTTCACCCTTCCAGAAATATTCTTTGCCTTTAGTAATGATGAAATAGTTTCTTGTGTCCTATGAAAAGGCATGTGTGTATCTTCTCCTGGGATGTTCCAAAACTAACTAGGGACTCTAGAGTAATCTTTAGGCTCACAAAGAAGTGATTTGGACTTGAACATTGTGGGGGAGAGAGTAAGGGCTGGGCAGGGTTTGGGCTGTAAGAATGAGAACTACTAACAAGGAGCCAAAAAAAAAAAAGAAAGGTAATTTCCAAACAGCTTCTACATGGAAATCTGTGTGTTTTTGCATGGAATCATCACATTCTAATAAGAACCCAATTGTTGTCTTTTCCTTCCATCTAACCTTGTGGCAGACTTTAAAAGGCTGGAAGAAATACTCCAGTCTGACATATGGGCACCAATCAGACTTTTATAGGTCTAGGAAATAAAACACTGACTTCTCCAGTGGTTCCCGGTGAAAAGAGCAGAGCAATTTGTCTCCTGGAGAAATATGGAAGCATTTGCCACGGTTTCCTGTTTTGCACGCCGCCCTGCACCATGCCAGCTTGTTGTCTTGACAAATTTATTTTCAATAGTGGTGGGACATATGTTTACAATTTTAGGAACAGAGGCCCTGGAGATAAGGTGCAAGTTGTCACTGAAAAATGAGCCCAGCAAAGTAGGTTCCCAGCCTCATATTTCAAGATATGTCCCTTAGCCTCCCCAAAGTACCCAACTCAACAAAATGGATTCAGAGATTCATGAAAACTTCAGACACAGGCACTAGCCATATTTCAAACGACACATCAGCATTTACTTTGTACCCCGTCTCCTCGAAGCTGGCCCTCCGCTCCTGCCTGGCTGCCATAACTTGGCAAATATTGACAACCAGAAGGTTTTTATTTACTTAAGCAAAGATCTGGGGAAGAAGAGAATGGAAATAATCGCACTTGGGTAGTGGCTGGGAGGGTGTTGGGGACTGAATTGAGAAAAGATCAGCATGAATGTCATCCTTGTTCAATATTCACTAGCCTGTCTGGGATGATCTGTTAGGTCCTTGCCAACAAAAGAGTCAATCTGCTGGGGGTTAAGAAAGCTTTTGTGCATATACTTTGACTCAATTTTTCAAAGCAAACTAGTCTCTGGTACATGTGTTTGCAAGTTGCTTTCTTTCTCTGAGTCTCAATTTTTTCTCCTCTATGAAGTAAAGTTAATAGCATATCGCCCTTGGGTTGGTTGTTGGAGAGCTCAAGGAGGTGTCCCATGGAAGGCACCAGATCTGCTGGTAGCAGCAGAGGGGGTGCTTGGTGCAAGGTTGTCATGCACACATATGAAACAGCATGCCCATGGAGCTGTTTATGTCGTGTTTATCAAAGTGGCCCTCAGGCCTGGGGTTACAGTCCTTCCCTAGACAGGTGTCCAAGCCCACAATGTCTCTAGCCTCAGCTCAGGAGCCACCCATGTGTTTGGATGACAGGACTGTGCAGAGAACCATTTCAACCTTAGATAAAGAGAGCTCCCCTTGATAGCTAGAGCATCTATCTGTTTCCTGCCCCTAAAAAGGCCATTTAGATACCAAAGGCAAGCCTGAGATGTGAAATTGCTGATAGTGACCCAAAATAGAGCAGATCGAGGTGAAATAAAAGCCCTCTGCTGTCCATCAGTGTCAGCGGCACCTGCGTGTCAAAGATGGGTAGCAATTCCCATATTAGGCAGGAGACAGAGAGGGGGTTTGAAGGTGCCCGCAGGAGCAGGTCCCTGCAAGCCATCAGTCTCACAGAGCTTGGAAGGAGGTTTGCTCGGTAGCCTCACTCGGCAAATGGAGAAACCGAGGCTGGGAGAAGTTGAGTGGCCCCAGATCATACCAAGAAGCAGAGGTGGCACTAAAAATGGGAACTCAGGACTCTCCTTGTGTTTCCTAGGGCCACCAACCTGGTTGTAGCTTGCGAGCAGTTTTTCTGGGCAAGTCTCAGAAAAGAGGAGAAAGAAAACTCCACAAAGCAGGGAATCATCAAAGAAGAAAGAGAAAGGAAGATTCTTAAAAAAAAAAAAAAAAAGCATGTGTGTGTGGGGGGGGGTATTTTAATTTTACTTGTTTTGTACTGGGGATTGAACCCCAGGTGCATTCTACATCCAAACTATACTCCTAGACCTTTTTATTTTTTATTTTGAAACAGGGTCTCACTAAATTGCTAAGGACTTCACTAAATTTACTGCTGCTGGCCTCAAACCTGTGATCCTCCAGTCTCAGCATCCCAGGTACTGGGATTACAGGCATATACCACCAGGTCTAAGAGGAGATTTATTTTTATTTTTAAAAATGTATTTACCTTTTTATTTTTATTTTTTATGTTTTTGGTAGTGGAGATTAAACCCAGGGGCATTCTACTTCCAAGGTAGACCCCCAGTCCTTTTTATTTTTTATTTTGAAACAGGGTCTTACTAAATTGCTGAAGCTAACCTCAAACCTATAATCCTCTTGTCTCAGCCTCCCAAGTACTGGGATAACAAGTGTGCTGCCTCAGGCTGGGCTAGGGGCATTTATTTTTTAAACAATAAAATCGATACATACTTACTAAAAATATTAGACAATCAAAACTATATAAAATAAAAATTAAGAATCCCAGGCTTCTCATCAAACACAGTCTTCCCTATCCTCTTCCAGAGGTAAAAATCTGTTAATTTTTGGTATGCATTTCACACATTTTCTATACATTTACAGTATACATATATATTTTAAAAAAAAACAGATGAAGCCGGGCGTGGTGGCGCACGCTTGTAATCCCAGCATTTGGGAGGCTGAGACCGGAGGATCCGGGTTCGTGGCCAGCCTCAGCTACCTAGTGAGGCATTCCGCAACTTAGTGAGACTCGGTTTCAAAATAAAGAATAAAAAACAAATAGGGCTGGGGGTGTAGCTCGGAGGTAGAATGCCCCTGAGTTCAATCCCCAGTACAGCAAAAAAAATAAAATAAAAAATAAATTATAAAAACAGATGAGGCTATACGATACATGCTGTTTAGCACTTTGCTGTTTTTGGTTTGTTTTACTTAACATACTGTGTACGTCTTTTGGTGTTATTGAAAATCTATCTCATATTTTAAGGGGCTTACCATATGGTCGTAACACGATTTGTTCAACTGGCTCTCTGAAAATGATCGTTTGTATTGTTGTTATTATTGTTATTTTCCCACTAATACAACAAACTAGCAATGAGCATTTTGGTCAAATGCCTTGCATCCTGGTGTGAGCAGAGCATATCTTTCATAAATATTGTAGAGTTGTGTCAAAGGGCACACACACTGACATAGATTTTGATGGTTTTGACTAGCTGATTCTATGTTGAGAGCCACGTTTTTAGACAGAGCTGAAGGCAAGTCCTGATTTCTCCACACTTAAAATAGGTGTGACTTTTGACAAAATATTTACTCTAAGCCCCAGATTCTTCACCGATGACACAGAGCCCTTCACCGCATTCACCTTACAGGCTCGCTGTGAAAATTAAATTAAAATTAGTGTATAGAGCTTATAAAGGTGCATGTCACATCATACTCAAAAACCTTTTAAAAAACTGCATAGGATCTAATGAGGACTAAAGGGATTTATGTTTTCTGTTTGTTTGTTCTTTAGAGATAGGGTTTTATTATGTTGCCCAGGTGTGTACCACCATACCTGACTTAGAGACTAGTGTTTTTGTCTGGTGGGGCAGGGATGATACTGGAGATTGAATCCAGAGACATTCTACCTCCAAACTACACCCCCAGCCCTTTTCATTTTTTATTTTGAAGCAGAATCTCACTAAGTTACTGAGGGACTCTCTAAGTTGCTGAGACTGGTCTCAAACCTACAATCCTCCTGTTTCAGCCTCCCAAATACCAGGATTACAGGCATGCGTCACCATGCCCAAATGAGAGGAGTGTTTATAAAGAGCTTAGTATAGTAAATGCCAGGCACATAATAAGTAGTACGTGCTCAGTAACACTAGCTAATAATGGTATCAGTGGTAGTAATAGTAGTAGTAATACTTAACCCCTGTATTGTATTTACTTTGTACTAGCATGCTAGTGAGCCCTCTATGTGTTGTATTTTAATACTTCATACAATTGTTTGAGATCAGTCTAGCATAATTATCACTCCTTTGGGGAGGAAGAAACCAAGGTACAGAAAAGTTCTTCCTCAAGATTATATAGCTATTAAGTAAAGGAACAGGATTTGGAACCAGGGTTCCTTCCTACTTTCCTGATGCTATATGGGAATTGAACTCAAGGGAGCTTTACCGCTGAGCTACAACCCCAGCCCTTTTTATTTTACAGACAGGATCTCTCAAAGTTACCCAAGCTGGCCATGAACTTTTGATTCTCCTGCCTCAGCCTCCGAAGTAGCTAGGATTACAGATGTGCCCCACTGCGCCACACTTGAAATCTGTGCTCTTAGCAGCTAATCTGGGAAGATATGGGGGGGGGGGGGAGAAGGGAAGGAGAGAGAGAGAGAATATGCCATTTTCGATTACAAATTTTGAAGAGAATCATGCCACTGTTAATTTTCCTGAATGCATGGATAGTTTTACACAGGAGAACGGCCTCGTTACTAGAAAAGATGAGCTGAAATACTGAGGGGTATATAGTGATGCCTGTAGTTAAATCTCAAGTGATTCAGACAGAGAGAAGACAACGGGCTGGCGCTGGGAGTCTCCCCACTGGGCTGACAGCCATTGCTGAAGAGGCCCCTAGGTTGAGGTGTCCCCTGGGCTGGGGACCAGAAGAATGTACAGGCTTGGAGCCAAGTGGAGGTTATCTCCTGTCCCACAGCATGGTCAAGGCATCAACAGTACAGGAAGCCCCTGAGGCCTGCTGGAAATGTGGGTCTCAGCTGGGCGTGGTGGTACACACTTGTAATCCCAGTATTTAGGAGGCTGAGACAGAAGGATTGCAGGATCGAGGGCAGCCTCAGCAAGTAGTGAGACTCTCAGCCTAGCAAGATCCTGTTTCTAAATTAAAATTTTTTAAAAAAGGCTGCAGGTATAGCTCGAAGGTAGAATGCCCCTAGGTTCGATCCCTAGTACCACATGCACAAAACAAGTGCAGGATCTCCGGCTGCACCCCCACTTTTGAGTCAGTCTGTGTTTTAAGAAGTGGTGGGGTTCACACACATCCAGTCGGGAAGCAGCACCTCACTCTGTGAGTTTTAAGGGGTGCTCTCTGAACAAGGTCTTGGGTGGCGTGTCAGGGGAGTGGGGCCGCCTTCATTCCTGTCCCAAATGGTGCTCAGCTCCTTGGGTCCCGCTTAATCTCTGGGTGAAGACGTGTGGTGGGTGAAGCATTTGGCGCCGTCTCTCCAGCTCTCCTTTGCCAGTGAGTAACGGAGACCACAGAGCTTAAGCAACTCCAGGCCTGCGCAGAATGTGTTTCTGATAAAGTCAGAACTCAAATCCAATGCTCCCGGCCCCGAGGGACGTGCTCCTTCCACAGTGCTCCAGACTTGTTTTCCTCAGTGGCACAGGGAGAGGCCGGGCCAGGTCATTGCTGCTGGCCCTGAGGGCTACAGGCCCACAGGCTGACCTCCAGGGTGCTGGCCAGCAGGCCCCTGAGCAGCAGGTCTTATCAGTCTCTGTGACCTATTTCTTTGAGAAACACCTCCATCGCCCTTCCGGTGCACTAGGCATGTGCTTGGCTTTGCATGCGTCTTACTCTCTTGAAAGCCCTTGTGCATAACCTGTGATGACTGCAGGCGATGAGCGGGCAGCCTGGAGATAGTGCTGCTGCCTGGGGCTGCTCTTCACAGGGAAATCCTGTTTCTCTCCAGTGCTGAGGGTGGCTGCACGTGTGCACAACAGGCAGTTTCTCCACAGGACGTGAGAGTCCCGTCAGATTTCTTCAGGAAAGCAAGGCTGTTGGGGGTGGCTGGGCACAGAGGGAACATTCCAGGTGAGGGCCAGCAGGCCGGGTGCAGGTGTCCTGCGGACTCTAGGAAGGCAGTGCAGATTCTCAGCCCTGCCGAAGCTGGTCCTGGAACTCTGCAGCCCAGCCCACCCCTGGCCTCACCTGGCGCTTCCTTGTACACTTCTGGGCCATCAGCGCATACTTAGGAGTTTTCCCAGACCACAAAGATGTTTATGAGAACCCCTCCCCACCATTCTCCCAATACCACCACAAAATAGCCACCCACCCTGCCCAAACTCTGGACATGAACAAAGTCCTCTCTTTCTCTCTTTCTTCCTCTCTCTCTCTCTCTCTCTCTCTCTCTCTCTCTCTCTCTCTCTCTCTTTCATGCTAGGCATTGAACCCAGGCCTCACATGCTATGCCAACCCTCTACTGCAGAGCTATTATCCCCAGACCACAAAGTCCAGAATCTGAGATGGATTCTTTAAATTTCTTTCAGTAATAAGAAAGGGCTGTCACCCTGAATATTATTCTCAATTCTTTTACCTCCCAAGGGCTGTCTGAGATGTTGTGCCTGCAGTGGCTTTTACAAATTATCATCTGCCTCTTAGGCAAGCTGTCCTTATTAATTCATGATCTGAAGCATCATTAATTTATGACTTGGCTTTGTGTAGTGACTCGTCTTAAAAAGGCTGAAAATTAATCGCATCTCTCCGTTCCGAGTCCTGATTTAACCTCCTTTCACTTTTTACATGTATGCATGAGTTTGCAATAGTGAAATGACCCAAAAGGATGCATGAAACCCCAAACTTGGCTTTTATATGTTCAACCAATCTACAAGGAAATGTTTCTATCCTTCATCTATTGGAGTGCAGCCTTTCCTCCACAGGACTAGAAATGTGTCCCTGAGCGAGGCAGGGGAGACACCCCTCAGAACAAACCAGTAAATAGGCTGACTTAGGTTTTTTTGATCCAGCTAACTGATAAACACAAACTAAAGTAGAAAAGCTGAAGAGCAAATTTACATGGAATAGTCTTCAGTGGTTTTGTTTTGTTTTATTACTAGGGATGGAACCCAGAGTCATTCTACACTCCCATTCCTTTTTATTTTTATATTTTGAATTAGGGTCTCCCTACGTTCCTGAGGCTGGCCTCAAACCTATGATCCTCCTGTCTCAGCCTCCCAAGTACTGGTATTACAGGCATGTGTCAATGCGCCGGGCATATTCTTCTATTTTTAAAATTGCTGCTATTGTTTAGTAACAATAAATATTGAAACCACTGAAACATTGAAAAGCCCACTCATATTTGTATCTTAAATAATTTTTTTAAATGCTGTACCCCAGCTGGGCATGGTGGTGCACACTTGTAATCTCAGTACTTAGGAGGCTGAGACAGGAGGATCCGGGTTCACAATCAGCCTCAGCTACTTAGTGAGGCCCTCCACAATTTATGAGACCCTGTTTCAAAATAAAGAATAAAAAAAAAAAATAGGACTGAGGGTGTAGCTCAGAAGTAGAATGCCCCTGGGTTCAATCCCCAGTACCACCACCACCAAAAAAAAAAAAAATACTGTACCCTTTAACTGACTCTAAATGCAGATGAATAATTTGAGATTATTCAAATTAGCTAAGTTATAAACTCTGAGGACTGATTAGCTGTCACTGCCTTATAATTAATTCCAAGTCTCTCCATGGACCAAATCACGTCCACACATTGTGTATACCTCAGGTTCATTCCGATGTTCAGGCTCCGATGTCATTCATTGACATCCTGGTTGTGCACTGTTAGGGGCTCAGTTGTGCCTCCAAAATTCATAAGTTGAGGTCCTAATACTTGGTACCTCAGAATGAGACTGGATTTAGACTTGGGACCTTTATAGAGGAAATTAAATTAAAATGAGACCATTAGGATGGGCCCTGATTCAATATGACTGGTGTCCTCATAAGAAGAGGAAATCTGGATACAGACAGGTGCAGGAAGAAAACCTTGCAAGGACACAGGGAAAGGACGGCCATCTGCAAGGAGAGAGGACTTAAAAAACCAACACGCTGACACCTTGATCATAGACTCCAGCCTCCAGAACCGTGAGGAGACAAATCTCCATTCTTAAGGCACCCGGTGTGTGGTAATGGATTATGGCAGCCAGAGGAAACTAATACACCCAACTTCATAATAGGCTTAACAGTTGGGAAGCTATGTCTGTTTATGGTGAAGAGAAATATGCTAGAAAGAGAATTTGGAATTCTTGGTAGAACGTGGAGCAAGCTCAGGACTATCAGTAGTTGTTTTTTTCCAAGGCTTTGGTCACTGGCTAGGTGGAAGTCAGGTCCTCAAAACAGACTTTTCCTCTTATGGGTCAAGAAAAGGCAAATTATGCATGATCTCAGAAGACTTCTCTGAATTTCCTGCCCAGAGAAACTGAGTCAGTACCCCGAAAATGGGTTCCTGCTTTTAAAAAAAAGTGGTTTGTTGATTTGAATGAAAATACATGTGCATCTGAAACTGGCTGTGTTGGGATAGTCAGTGTGAGCTACCATAATTGACATGCCTCAAAACTTCAGTGCCTTTGCTTGGGAAAGTCTGATGTGCCTTCTTACAAAACTCGATGTGGCTCAGCCTGAGCTTTCCTCCAAGCGACAAGTCAGGGCTCCGGGATCCCTCCACCTTACTGTGATGCTGCTGGCTCAGAATGGGGCTTTCAAGGTCACTGGGGCAGAGGGAGAGGGAGAGAGAATACACACTAGCTTTTAATTGCCTCAGCTCAGATATGGCACGTATATTTGTGCTCCCTCGGTTCTAACTTCCATGGAGGGAAGCCAGAAATGCAAGGAGCAGGTAGAAGATTCGGTAGCTCAGATGGTCTCTGCCACATTTTGCCAACTTTCATTCTGCACTGGATACTGTGCTAAGGACTTACAGTGTCTGGCTTCATCTCTTTTTCACCTATGTGGAAATGCAGGCTTAGAGAGGTCATGGTGCTCGAGGTCAGAGAACATGAATGGTAGAACCCACCTGGGCATTCAGACCTGTTTCCAAAAGCCCATTGTCCCTGGGTCTGATGAGAAATTTTGTACTAAAACTTTTGGAGCTCCTATGTTTAGTTTTATTTGTGTTCTGAATCACTCTGAAAACTGAGGGAAGGATGAGCAATCAACATCCTGAAATGTTTGCAACCTTTGCCTGCCCCACTTGTAGATACAAAGACTTGGTTTTATGATGTGGTGAAAGGCTTTTTATTTATTTATTTATTTATTTATTTATTTATTTATTTATTTATTTATTTATTTTAATGGGAATTGAACCCAGGGGCATTCTACCTCTAAGCTACACCCCCAACCCTTTTTATTTTATTTGAAACAGGATCTCACTAGGTTGCTGAGAGTCTTGCTAAGTTGCTGAGGCTGGTCTCCAACCTTCGATCTTCCTGTCTGAGCCTCTCAAATACTGGAATTGCAGGCATGTACCACCATTCCCAGCTGACTTATTTTATTTTTAGAGTCAAGACTCTCTCTCTTTCTCTCTCTCTCTGTCTCTCTCTCTCTCTGTCTCTCTCTGTCTCTCTCTGTCTCTCTCTCTCTCTCTCTCTCTCTCTGTCTCTCTGTCTCTTTCTCTCTGTGTCTCTCTCTCTTTCTCTTTCTTTCTTCCTCTGCTAAAGTACTTACTCACATTATGCTTTGCTTTACTTAAAAAGGAAGATACTAAGACACTGCACATGGTTTTTACAGATAGCCCCCCAAATGCCAAAGAAAAAAAATAATGAAATAAAGAGAGAGTGCATAGATCACCTAGTGGAATTTTCACATACGCCCCAGGAAAGGAGACATTGCCCTCAAGATAACCTGTAGTTCATAAACTAAGAAGAACTGTATGATGTTGAATGGTCAAAAAAGGTCTGAGAAAATATTGGAGCAGGGAAGGGTCACTGACCCCAAACAAATCAGGGCCCTGAACATCGAGCCTTAGCCTCAGGGCTGAAGCTGCTTCTCTCTGCCCACTTGCACTGTGATGGATTATCATTTTGAAGTCATTGAACATCTCTAAAATCTGCTTTTTGGTTTTGGCCCAGTATCTACTCACCCATTTGGTCTAAACACCCAATAATTTCAGTTAACATAGTGATTTTATTTAAAAAAAATTATGTAGAGGCACGTTCATATGACTCAAAGCAGAATACTCCTGACCTGTGAGGCTTGCCCTTGATTTAACCTTGTCTTCAAGACCCTTCCTGGAGACAATAGGGAAACCTCAAATATTCAGACTAATTGCCTCGTGGGGGAGGATAGAAACCAGATGAAGGTAATGGAAAGTCTGAGTTAGAAAAGAGTATAATAAATACCATCCTATTTTTTCCAGCTATATCCCAAATCAAAGTGTTGTATTAAAAGGCAAAGCACAGATACTCCTGGAGAGCTGTTCCCATGCTGATGCCAGCGAGCAAGCTGCGCCGTTTCCACTGGTTGAGAAAAGAGATAAACTAGAGCAGTGCAATGACTGGCTCATGGGATTAAATTTATTCAGTGTCTAAATTCTGATGTCATTTAATTTCTATAATTTTTTAGTTAGTCTTTCTTTAACACAATGATGGTGGAATATATTTTAAAAAACTGGAGCCAGATGTGATGGTACACACTTGTAATCCCAGTACTTGGGAGGCTGAGAAAGGAGGATCACAGGTTTTTGGCCAGCCTCAGCTACTTAGTGAGGCCATCTGCAACTCAGTGAGACCCTGTTTCAAAATAAAAGAATAAAATGGGGCTAGAGATGTAGCTCAGAGGTAGAATGTCCCTGGGCTTCATCCCTAGTACCACACACACACACACACACAAAAACCTCGACAATCTTTAGTCCAATTCCTACATATTTGCAAAGTTTATTCATCTGTGGAAGCTAGCAATGTTGGGTTCAGCATCTTTAGGGACTTACATCTCTCTTTTTTTAAATTTACTGGTGCACTATAATTATACATAATCGTAGTATTTTCTGTCACATATTTGTACATGTACATAATGGACTTACCTTTCTTAATGAAAAAGAGTAGACCTTGTTAATGATTTGCATATGGATGTCTCTATTTATTTATTTTATTTTTTGCGGTTCTAGGGATTGAACTCAGGGGCATTCTACCTCCAAGCTATACCCCCAGCCCTATTTTTTATTCTTTATTTTTTAAACAGGGTCTCACTAAATTGCAGAGTGTCTCACTAGGTAGCTGAGGCTGGCCTTGAACCTGGATCCTCTGGTCTCAGCCTCCCAAATGCTGGGATTACAAGTGTGCGCCACCACACCAGGCTCAGCTGTCTCTTTCTATGGAGGAAATAGAAGTGTTCCAGAGCTTGAAGTGCTGTTTTTAATCAGTCAGATCTCAGCTCCAAACTCAGTTACATTTCAGTAGTGGTGAGACCTTGGGCAAGCCACCTGACCTCTCTAGATCTCTAGATCTCTCTTTCCTCATCTGTAAAATGGGAATAATAATGGCACAGTGTTTGTTTCTTAGTGTTATCATGAGACATAAATGAGAAAGTAGATGTGAAGCAATTAGCACACAGTAAATGCTCAATGAGTGTTAACAATTAGTATTATTATTAGCATCATTAAGAAATAACATTATTGATACATACATGGCTTCCTGAAATGTGTACTCTTAGCAGTCATTTGGGTAACACTCTTCTTCTTTTTTTATTTTTTTGTGATAATGGATTGAGCCCAGGGGTGTTCTACCTCCAAAATACACCCTTGGCCCTTTTTATTTTCTGTTTTGAAACACAGTCTCTCTAGGTTGCTGAGGGTTTCATTATGTTGCTGAGGCTGTCCTTGAACCTGGGACCCTACTATGTCAACCTCCGAAGTGCTGGGTTTACAGGAGTACACCACCATGCCCAGCAATACTCTTCTTTATATGATGAGTTTGCCAGGCCTTCTGGACTGCATTGGTCCAGACCCAGTTACATGAGCCTGGTTTTCAGATTATAGCATGTAAACTATGAGACTCTTTTGCCTGTTTCTCCTCACTCCACAAGCAGAGAGAAGAAAGGTCTGTGTGCTCTCCCCACCTCACCTGGAACTCTAGAATGTCTTACAGGGGTTCGTCACATCACTCAGATTCTGCAGAGGCATGGAGGAAAACTGCAGATAGACCAGAGGAGTAGCCCTTATACTGGAGTGGCTGCAGACTCTCAAGGGAATTTAGGTACAATGTTCTTTTGACATTATTTTATCCATGAGGCAATTAATGTCAAGATGGTTGGAGTGACAGGGAGTAGTAGAGTTGTGGAAGGAAAGAGTCGAAGCTGAAAGCATGTGTAAAGTCTTGATTTCTTCACATCTAAGTAGCAACATGCTGTATGATCATCATAACATCCTTCTCAGGGCCCAAGCAGTTGGAGCAGATTCCAAACGTGGAAGAAGAGTGAAGATTGGGGGTCTGGTTGAGTTTTCTTCAATGCTCTGCAGCTTCTCTCATTGGGAGCCCCTCCCAACCCTCCTGCCAAACACCCAGTGACCTCAGATTATTACAGCCCAGGCCCCTGTCGCTCTCTCTCATAGCACCTTGTATTCCTCTCCTCCAGATCTTATCACAGTTACAGTTTTGCTTCGCTCCTTCTAGACTCTAAACTCTCAGAGGGGCTAAGTCTGCTTTTGCTCAGCACTGAATCCCAGTTCTTGGCATGACTCCCAGAACATCAGAGGCCTTCAATAAGTTTCTGTTAAATAAACGAGTGCATAGGTGGGTGTAGGGAGGGAGAAATGGAGTACCTACACTATTAGCTTCATTCCATGGAATTCTAGAGTTAGGGTCTTTTCACTACTTTTTGTCCCATCAAAAAACATTGGTCCCATCTCCCATGTTCTTATCTCCTTGCTCTCGGTCTTTTTAATTTATTAAGCAGTTTTGAATAAATGCTTTCCAAAGTAACATATGTGCATTTTACCAGGAGACTTCATCAAATAAAATGCCTAAGGAAGCTGGGCATGGTGGCACATGCCTGTAATTCCAGTACTTGGGAGGCTGAGATAGGAGGCTCACAGGTTCGAGATTAGCCTTGGCAACTTAGCGAGACCCTCAGTTATTTAGCAAGACTGTTTCAAATAAAATGAAAAGGGCTGGGAGTATAGCTCAGAGATAGAATGCCCCTGGGTTCAATCCTCAGTGAGAGAAAGAAAAGAAGAAGGAAGGAAGGAAGGAAGGAAGGAAAGAAAGGGAGAGAGAGAGGGAAAGATAGATGAAGGAAGGAAGGAAGGAAGGAAGGAAGGAAGGAAGGAAGGAAGGAAGGAAGGAAAGGAAGAGAGAGAAAGAAAGATAGGCAGGTGGGAGGCCTGAGGAATAACTCTTACAGTGAGACTCCAGGTCTGATGGACCTATGGAAAGTAAGAGATTGAGTTAAGAAGTCCCTGTGGTAGCTCTTCAGTTCAGTAATTTACAAACCATCCAAGTAAATCCAGGAGTCAGTGCAGTGGATGGTTATGAGTGAAGTGTCTGGAATCAGACTCCAGCTCCACCAAGTAACCATGTAGCCGTGTAACACTGGGCCCATTGTTTGACCTTTCTGTACCTCAGTGTCCTGCTCTATAATGGAAAGGCAACTTCGAGAAGGGTAACTAACTGTAAATTCTGGAACGTGGGGGTTTGTGGGTTTGTTTTCAGTCAGCTGCATGGAGGGGGTGGGCTTTGCTGAGCTGAAGGCCTGGTGTCTAGGGAGCCCAGCTGTGCAGCAGATGAGGACCTGCAGACCCCTGTTGCGTTCAGCTGGGGGCATGAAGGCCTGTCCCTAAGGTGACACCAGCTTATACCTGGCCCCAGAATCACTAAGAAACTGTATCGCTGTCCTCTCCCCCTCGGGGCCCTCTCTCCAGTTTTCCCGTTTTAGAGTATGTTTACTTTCATGACAAATGCACATCTCAATACTAATGGACGCTCAGCCTGGGCAGCAGCTGCTGTTTCTCACTTTGCTTCACAGGACTTCAAAAGCCCCCATTAAGCTCCTCCAACAAAAGTGTCCAAGGGGCTGCGGCTCACACGCCACCAGCTCTGTTCCCCCAAAAGGTCTTGTTTATGTGAAAAATGGAAGAAAACAGAAAGGAGTGAACAAAGGAGGAAACTGGAGGAAGCAGGCGCAGGCGTGAGGCTGTGGCCAGAGCCCTAAGAAGCTCCCAGCTGCGCCTCTGCCTTTACCTGAGCTGGTGCCCTTGGCCGGGTGGGGGTGAGGGAAATGTGGCCAAAATTCCAAACTTCCTGTGACACTCTTGTCAGACCAAAAAAACTTCTACTCTTTGGAAAACAGCTTGTATTAAATCAGAGTCCTGGGCAAGACATGTGGAAATGGCTTCTTTTCCAAGCTGTTTAGAAACATGTGCCTGACTTAACCCCAGTGGGCACCGGCTTGAAGAACACATGGCAGGCGAGCAGGCTCTGGGCTGGCCACTCCAAGAAGGCTCAGGAAATCCTTACGGAGTCAGCCTGTTGTGAAAACAGGAAGATGGGGAGCTAGGTTATTCTCTCATCTCCCATTTCTGACATTCTGCCCTCCTCCCTTTTTTATGTGGTACTGGGAAATCAACCCAGAGGCAACCTACCTCTGAGTTACAACCCCATCCCTTTTTATGTTTTACTTTAAATAGGGTCTTGCTGAGTTGCTGAGGTCTCGCTAAGTGGCTGAGGCTGGCCTCTGACCTGGGATCCTCCCATCTCAGCCTCCCAAGTGAATTTAGGAGGAATAATATTTTAATATTTTTAAAAGAAAAAAGTATGTCCTGTACCTGTCTGTACTTTTAGATAACAAATAAAAGAAATTTAAATAAAACCACCTTAATTAATGAAAGAAGTGTCCTGGTTCATGTAATGAGGAAATTCAGGTGTTGAATGGGTCT
>PVLC010024479.1:0-24619 GCA_004027655.1 Graphiurus murinus | reverse complement strand
CCCAGCATTTGGGAGGCTGAGACCGGAGGATCCGGGTTCGCGGCCAGCCTCAGCTACCTAGTGAGGCACTCCGCAACTTAGTGAGACCCGGTTTCGAAATAAAGAATAAAAAAAAATAGGGCTAGGGGTGTAGCTCGGAGGTAGAATGCCCCTGAGTTCAATCCCTAGTACCGCAAAAAAAAAAAAAAAAAAAAAAAAATAGGGCTGAGGGTATAGCTCAGAGGTAGAATGCCCGAGTTCAATCCCCAGTACCGCAAAAAAATAAAAAAATAAAAAATAAATAAATAAAAATAGGGCTGGAGGTGCAACTAAGAGATAGAATGCCTTGGTTCAATCCCCAGCACCTCACCCCCCCAAAAAAAATCCCTAGTATCACAAAAAAAAGACAATATATTGGTAAGTTTTATAACATTTCTACCATGTTGTGAATTTTCTGGAGCAGTATACATGAGTCAGTGTGCACGAGGCTTCCCCATGTCATGTACATGTATAGAAACTCTCTCCAGTAGGAGTCTTTGCACGAGGGAGTATCACATGAGTAGCTGAGAAATTTGAAAACTCTGCTATTTCCCACTCTGAGAAGCCTTCCCTCCAGCACGCATACGGACGTGGGCCAAGTAAGGCTTTCCCACACTGCTGACATCCAGGAAGTTGCTCTCCAGCATGGGTCTGTGTATGGTTTCTAAATAAGCTCGGACAACTGAAGCTTTTACACATTCTTTACATTTCTCATGTGTTCTCAAAGAGTTGGGTGAGCCGGGCACAGAGGCACATGCCTGTAATCCCAGTACATGGGAGGCTGAGACAGGAGGATCACAGGTTCAAGGCCAGCCTCGGCAATTTAGCAAAGCTCTTAGCAACTTAGTGAGATCCTGCTTCAAAATAAATAAAAAATAAAATAGGGCTGGGGTGTAGCTTGGAGGTAGAATGCCCCTGGGTTCAAACTCCAGCACCAGAAAAAAAAAACAAAAAAAACTGTGTGGTTGAGTGGTCACTGAAGGCTTTCCCACATGTCTTATGGTCAGAGTTTCTCTCTAGTATAAGCTCTTCCTGGTATTCACACCCGAGTAACGGAAGGTTTTCCTGTGTTTTTGAGTCACAGGATTTCTCTGAAGCGAGAGTCGTTTCAGCTCATCAAAGAGAAATGGGACAGCTGAGCGCTCGGCCACACCGTCACTTTCCACTGTGAGTTCTTCCGTGCATTCGAAAGGAGCGCGCGCACTTGAAGGCCTTCCCACACTGCTGACACTCGTAGGGCTTCTCCCCCGTGTGAGTCCTTTCGTGGATCCTAAAGGAACGGGAGCAGCTGAAGGCTTTATGACACTGCTTGCACTCGTAGGGTTTCTTCCCAGTGTGCGTCCTCTCGTGCATGCGGACAGAACTGGAGCAGCTGAAGGCCTTCCCGCACTGCTTGCACTCGTAGGGCTTCTCCCCGGTGTGAGTCCTCTCGTGGATGCGAATGGAGCTGGAGCAGCTGAAGGCCTTCCCACAGTGCTTACACTCGTAGGGCTTCTCCCCGGTGTGAATCCTCTCGTGCATGCGGAAGGAACTGGAGCAGCTGAAGGCCTTCCCGCACTGCTTGCACTCGTAGGGCTTCTCTCCAGTGTGCGTCCTCTCGTGCATGCGAAAGGAACTTGAAAAACTAAAGGCCTTCCCGCAGTGTTTACACTCATAGGGCTTCTCCCCGGTGTGAATCCTCTCGTGCATGCGGAAGGAGCTGGAGCAGCTGAAGGCCTTCCCGCACTGCTTGCACTCGTAGGGCTTCTCCCCGGTGTGCGTCCTCTCGTGGATACGAACTGAACTGGAGCAGCTGAAGGCCTTCCCGCACTGCCTGCACTCGTAGGGCTTCTCCCCGGTGTGCGTCCTCTCGTGCATGCGGAAGGAGCTGGAGCAGCTGAAGGCCTTCCCGCACTGCTTGCACTCGTAGGGCTTCTCCCCTGTGTGCGTCCTCTCGTGGATCTGAAAGGAACTGGGACAATCAAAGGCCTTCCCGCACTCCTTGCACTTGTAAGGCCCATTTCCAGTGTGCATGATCATGTGTCTGCGGAAGCTGGGAAGAGAGATGAAGGCTTTGCCACACTGCTGACAGTCGTAAGGCTTCTCCCCAGTATGAATTCTTTCGTGTTTTCGAAAGGAACTGGGAAAACTGAAGGCTTTGCCACATTTTCTACACTTGTAGGGTTTTTCTCCAGTGTGAATCCTTTCATGACTTCGAAAGGATGTGGGGCAACTGAGAGCTTTCCCACACTGCTTACACTGGTAGGGTTTTTCTCCAGTGTGAGTCCGTTCGTGTATTTGGAAAGTCTGGTAATACCTGAAGGCTTTTCCACACTGCTCACATACGTAGGGCTTCTCTCCAGAGTGAGTTCTTTCGTGGTTTCGGAAGGAACTGGGATGACTGAAGGTTTTCCCACACTCTTTACACTGATACGGCTTCTCTCCTGTGTGCATTCGCATGTGTCCTCGGAAGGTGGTGTGGTAGATGAAGGCTTTGCCACACTCCTTACACTCGTAGGGCTTCTCTCCGGTGTGAGTCCTTTCATGGATCTGGAATGAACTGGGCCAACAGAAAGCTTTCCCACACTGCTTACATATGTAGGGCTTCTCTCCAGTGTGTGTCCTTTCGTGTATTCGAAACGAGCTCCTGAAGCTGAAGGTTTTCCCGCACTCCTTACACTGGTAGGGCTTCTCTCCGTATTTGCTGCCCTCGCATGGCCTGCGCTCCGTATGAGACTTCATGTGTCTGCTGAGGGAGGAGTGGCACGTGTAGCCTCTGCCGCACACACTGCACTCGTGGGCTTTCGCTCCGGGAAGGGTCTTCTTGCTCCGTCTAAGGTTTGGAGCTGGACTGAACGTTTCCGCAAACTGACCTTCTTTTCTTTTGCAGAGTGTTTCTACCATGTGACCTCTGTGAAAAGCAAGATGTACATTACCAGTGTTTTTTTTTTATTAATGATGTTAAAAGTATTGACTATTAGAGATTTCACAATAGTTAATAAGTAGCAGAAGTACACTTCCAGTGTTGTCAGGCAGTGTGTATGTAGTGAATGTTCTGGAAAAGTGTTTGACTACAGGTATTACCAAACAGTGAGGCGCTAGGCATGGTGGTGCATGCCTGTAATCTCAGTACTTGGGAGGCTGAGATAGAAGGATCACAGAATGGAGGCTAGACTCAACAAGTAGAGAGATTCTCAGCATCCTAGCGAGATGCAGTTTCTATACAAAAGTTTTAATAAAAAAGGGCTGAGGGGAGCCGGGCGTGGTGGCGCACGCTTGTAATCCCAGCATTTAGGAGGCTGAGACCGGAGGATCAGGGTTCGAGGCCAGCCTCAGCTACCTAGTGAGGCACTCCGCAACTTAGTGAGACTCGGTTTCAAAATAAAGAATAAAAAATAGGGCTGGGGGTATAGCTCGGAGGTAGAATGCCCCTGAGTTCAATCCCCAGTACCGCAAAAAAAAAAAAAAAAAAAAAAAGGGCTGAGGGTGTAGTTTGGAGGTAAAATGGCCCTGGTTCAATCCCCAGTATCACAAAAAATAAAATAAAATAAAATGCAGACATGGTGGTGTGGGTCTGTCATCCCAGTACTTGGAAAGCTGAAACAGGAGGATTGCAGGTTCAAGAAGAGCCTCAGCAAGTAGTGAGACTCTGTTGTGTGGGGCAAAAAAAAAAAAAAAAAAAAAATAGTGATATTAGCCAGGTATGGTGGTATGCAATTGTAATCCAAGCTACTTAGGAATCTGTTAGAGGCCAACTTGGGCAACTAGACTATCAGGATAGAAGAGATGGGTATGGTGGCACACACCTGTCATCCCAGTACTTGGGAGGCTGAGACAGGAGAATCGCAAGTTCAAGGACAGCCTTAGCAACTTAACAAGATCCTATTTCAAAACAAATAATAATAATAATATTATAAATTCCCCTGGGTTCAATCCCTAGTACCACTAAATAAGTAAACAAATACATACATACATACATACATACATACATACATACATACATATTAGCCAGGAGTGGTGGCACACACCTGTAATCCCAGTACTTGGGAGGCTGAGATAGGATCAAAGATTGGAAGCTAGCCTCAGTAATTTAATGAGATCCTGTTTCAGAATAAAAAATAAAACAGGGCTGGGGGTGTAGCTCAGAGGTAGAATGCCCCTGGGTTCAATCCCCAGAACCACACAAAAAAAAATAATAAATGAATAAAAATTTTGTCTTATCAGTTTTTGTTTACTTGTTTCTTAAAATTTCTTGACATACTAAGATTCTCTCATAGGCCACTATTTTTTTTTTTCCTGCATAAAACTTACCCATGATTTCGCCTCTGGTTTTTGTATTGATCTTCAATGTTCTGGTCTTCCCAATTTTCCCCTAAAATGCAGACCCAGAAAAATTATTATAAATTGTAGAAAAATTACTAGATTTTAGATCCTTGGTGAGCTGACACTCTGTCAGGTTTATTTACCAAAGTATTTCCTTTCTATACTCCAAATCTTGGAACCTTGTTAATGAGCAAGAAATATTCGTTCTTAATTAACTATGGGTACATGGGAATAATTTTATTCTTACCTATAGAAGCCAAATTGATGAACGTTTCCTGCATCACATCTCTGTAGAGTTTCTTCTGGGCAGGATCCAGCAGAGCCCACTCCTCCTGGGAGAAGTTCACAGCCACATCCTCAAAGGCCACCGAGTCCTGAAACACCCAACATAGGTACGTGTTAAGGAGGACAGTGCGACTCTTGTCTCTAGGTGTACCCTCCATTCGTTAAGAAGTTCACATAGGATTCTGTGGCCTCCAGATATTCACTATGTAACTTGGTCACCAAAACTCCACATCTCTGTCAAGTCACTTGCTTGTAAACGTAACACCACCACAAATAAATGGAAATCAATTCTATTTTACTGTGATCATGTCAGTCTTACTGCTCTTGGAGAAATTCTATACAAATTAAACAAATATTTCCTTTTGTGTGTGGTACTGCAGATTGAGCCCAGGAACATTCTACCTCTGAGCTATACCCCCAGCCCTATTTTATTATTTTTACTATTTTATTTTACTTTATTTTATCTTGAAACGGTCTCGATAGCTTTATGAGTTTCACGATCCTCCTGTCTCAGCCTCCCAAGTACTGGGATTACAAGTGTGTGTCACCACGTCCAGCTCATATCCTACCTTTTTATGCACCTTATCACTGAGTATTTCTTTAAAATATAGGGTCATGCTGGGTATGGTGGCACACACTTGTAATCCCAGTACTTGGGAGGTTGAGACAGGAGGAGTATGGGTTCGAGGACAGCCCCAGCAAGTAGTGAGACTCCCATCAACCTAACAAGACCCTGTTTCAAGATTAAAAATTCTAAAAAATAGGGCGGGGAGTGTACCTTGGAGGTAGAACGCCCCTGGGTTCAATCCTCAGTACACACACACACACACACACACACACACACACACACACACAAATAAAATAAAATAAAGGGTCAAGTATGTATGAGGCCTTTGTGTCTAATTTTTGCTATACTGAGGATTAAACCCAGGGCCTTGCATGCTAGGCAACTGCCCTATGAGGTTGCTGAAAGTCTCCCTACTGTTAAGGCTGTCTCAGCCTCCCAAGTACTGGGATTACAAGTGTGTACTACCACAGCTGGCTTATTTTTTATTTTGAAACAGGACCTTACTAAGTTGCTGAGGCTGTACTTGAACCTGAGATCCTCCTGTCATAGCTTCCCAAGTACTGGAATTACAAGTGTGTGCCACCATGCCCCACTTGTGAGACCCTAGTTCAAAACAAAAAATAAAGTAGAGCTGGGGGCATAGCTTAGAGGCAGAATGGGTACTGGGTTCAATACCTAGTTACCCACACACACACCAGAGTATCTCACACAAGCCAGGAGTGGTGGTGCATACTTGTAATACCAGTACTTGGGAGGCTAAAACAGGAGGACCTCAGGTTCAAGGACAGCCTCAGCAAGTAATGAGACTCTCATCAACCTAGAGATCCTATTTCAAAACAAAAAATAAAAAGGGCTGAGGTAGTAGGAGCTCAGAAGTAGAATACCCCTATGTTCAATCCTCAGTGCCCCCACCCCAAAAAAAGGAAGGAAGGAAGAAGAGAAAGAGAGAAACAGGGTCTCCCTAAGTTGCAAAGGGACTGGCCAAATTGCTGAGGCTGGCCATGTACCTGTGATCCTCCTGTCTCAGCCTCACAAGTACTAGGATTATAAGCATGCACCACTACACCCAGCTTGTATGAGGTTTTAATGCATAAATATATACTGAAGTACAGTATATATGTCCTTCTATTCCCATAATTACACACTTGAGAGCAGAAGCCCCATAGATATCCAATTTGTAACAACATCCAGCTGGCCAAGTTGTCCCGAAGTAAGCAGTCAGATCCCATTGGCTGAATGAAAATATTCTTTTAGAAAAGTGTTCATTGATCTGGGCACAGGCACAGTGACAGGAGGATCAGAAGTTCCAGACTAGCCTCTACAAAATCTGCCTTTTAGGAGTAAAAAGCCAGGAATATTGTGCACACCTGAAATCCTGGCAGTTGGAAAGCTGAGAAAGGAGGATGGAGGCCAGCAAAGACCTGCAGCAACTTAGCAGCATCCTAAAAAAAGGGGGTGGGGGTAAAGAACTAGTTCTATAAACCTCATACATTTTTATTGTTAAACAATGGGTAGTGTCTTTTGAAGAGCAAAGTAACCACTTATCTTATGTGCACCAAGGACTTCCAAGCTACAATATTCTGAACAGGATGACACTATCTGAGAAACACATAGACCAAGGGAATAGAAAAAGGTCTTCAAAGAGATGGCACTTACACACAAAGCTTGGAGGTAGAATGCCCCTGGGTTCAAATTACAATAACACACACACACACACACACACACACACACACGAGGAAATCAAAATTAAAGCAGGGCTGGGGAGCTGGGCAGTGGTGCTATACACCTGCTATCCCAGTACTTGGGAGGCTGAGACAGGAGGATCACAACTCTAAAGCCAGCCTGAACATCTCAGCAACTTAGTAAGAACTTGTTTCCAAATAAAAAATAAGCTGGGTGTGGTGGCACAGGTTTGTAATCCCAATACTTGGGAGGCTGAGACAGGAGGATTGCAGGTTCAAGGACAGCCTCAGCAAATAGTGAGACTCTCATCAACCTAATGAGACCCTGTTTCAAAATGAAAAAAGGGGGGGGGGTGGTTTGGCAGTAGAATGCCCCTGGGTTTAATTCACAGTGCCACAAATAAATAAGTAAATAAATAATAAAATAGGGCTGGGGGTGTCGTTCAGAGGTAGAATGCTCCTGGGTTCAATTCTCAGTACCACAATAAATAAATATATAAATAAACAAACAAACAAATGAAACTGGCTGGGAGGGTAGCTAGGGATTAAACCCTACTTTAACAAAACAAAACAAGCCAGGCACAGTGACACACACCTGTAATCACAGTACTTAGGAGGCTAAGATAAGAGGATTGCAGGTTCAAAGCCAACCTCATTAACTAAGGGAGGCCCTTAGCAACTTAGTGAGACCCTGTTTCAAAATAAAAAATAAAAGCCAGGCATGGTGGCACACACTTGTAATCCCAGTACTTGAGAGGCTAAAATAGGAGGATTGAAAGTTCGTGGTCAGCCTCAGCAACTTAGTGAGACTCTGTTTCAAAATAAAGAATAAAAAATAGGGCTAGGGGTGTAGTAGCTCTGAGGTAAAACACCCCTGGGTTCAATCCCCAGTACCACACCACACACACACACACACAGACTAAGAAAGCAGAGGGAGTTCAGCACCACTAGACTTGTCTTTGGAGAAGTACTACAGGGATGACCTCAAAATAAAAGGAAGCTAATTGGCAACATAAGAAAGTATAAAATTCAGTGGTAAAGATAAGAGTGCACAGTAGTCCCCATTCATCTTTGGGGAAATAGTCTGGGACTCCTACTGAATGTCGAACCTCAGACAGTACTGAATCCTATAAATGAGGCAGGGCCCCTGCAAAATTAAAAGCACCGGGCAGTTTTAGCTCCCAAACTACTACACTTGGCCTAGGTGGCCACCCAAGAAGCTTAAACTAACATGACCCTTTGGCCAGCACAGCCTAGCTCAATCTATAAATGAACATCTCCTGGATTTCGTTTCTATAAATTATAACCATTTCTGCAGGACCAACAGAGAAGCACTGTAGCTGCTTCTCCACAGTTTAACCAAATTACATTAAGTTCATCTTTCCTTTTTACATCATTTGCTTATTTCTTAGGTGGGCAGGTAACTGGGATCCTGGCAGGGTGCCTGGACTGGCTTCTAGTAACATCTATAGTATGTGTTCCCCCGTGTGTACACACCTATGCTATCAGGACAGCAAGAGATGACAACAGGGGCAGTAAGAGATTAGCAGTGACAGCCCAACTGGGATGTAGCTCAGTGGTGGGTGCCCTTGACTAGCGTGTGCCAGGACCAGCACCGCAATCAAACAATAACTAATAATAAAGTAGAACAGTAGTCGGGCCTGGTGGTGCATGCTTGTAATCCCAATACTTGGGAGGCTGAAACAGGAAGATTGCAGGTGCAAGGACAGCCTCAGCAACGTAGTAAGACTCTGCAACCTAGCAGGACCCTGTTTCAAAAACAAAAACTAAAAAGGGGTGTAGCTTGGAGGTAGAATGCCCCTGGGTTCAATCGCCAGTAATACACACACACACACACACAGAAGAAGCCATAAATCTGGTGTGGTGGTACACACCTGTAAACCCAGTACTTGGGAGGCTAAGGCAGGAGGATGGCAGGTTCGAGGATAGCCTCAGCAAGTAGTGAGACTCTCAGCAACCTAGCAAGAAACTAAAAATAGAGCTGGGGGTGTAGCTTGGATGTAGAATGCCCCCAGCTTCAATCCTCAGTACTATAAAAAAAAAAAAAAAAAAAGTAATGTCATAGCTGTGCTCTTGGAACAGAACCGTGAATGCAGTTCAGGTTTCCCCTGCAAAGACTGTGAGCAATGACAACAGTATTGAGATGCCCAAAGGGCAACCAGGTGAAGGGTAATATCGACCTCTGGAAATATTTTATATCCTCCCTCAAGGTCTCTCTCTTTCTCTTTTTTTTGCGGTACTGGGAATTGAACTCAGGGGCATTCTACCTCCAAGCTACACTCCCAGCCCTATTTTTTATTCTGAAACTGAGTCTCACTAAGTTACAGAGTGCCTCACTAGATAGCTGAGGCTGGCCTCGAACCCAGATCCTCCAGTCTCAGCCTCCCGAATGCTGGGATTACAAGCGTGCGCCACCACGCCTGGCTCCCCTCAAGGTCTCTTAATGATATACATTTTATATTACTGAAAAAATGAAAATCAAAAAAGCATGTAAGTCACATGTGGTAGTACACACCTACTTAGGAGTACTTAGGAGGCTGAAACAAGAGGATCACAGGTTTGCAGCCAGTCTCAGTAATTTAGCAAGACCCTCTGCAATTTACTGAGACCTTGTTTCAAAATAAAAAAAAAATAACATAGGACTGGGGATGTAGCTTGGAGGTAGAATGCCCCTGGGCTCGTCCCCTAATACCAAAAAATAAAAAAAGCAAATAAATCTTTTCAAGAAGCCGGGCATGGTGGCGCACGCTTGTAATCCCAGCATTCGGGAGGCTGAGACCGGAGGATCCGGGTTCGCGGCCAGCTGACCTGGAGCTCAGTTGAAAGCTCAGATCACCCAGGAAAGCGTGCAAAGAACCTCAGGTCAAAGGAGTTCCCTAGGATGTCTGTGCTGGAAAAGGTAATGACAGGAGAGGTACAAGGATATTACACGACGGAGCTCCGGGAGCTTATTTTGCTTCCCCTCCCGAAAATATCCTCAAAGAAGTTAAACTAAGCTGGGCATGGTGGCGCAGGCTTGTAATCCCAGTACTTGGGAGGCTGAGACAGGAGGATCACAGGTTCGTGGCCAGCCTTAAAAACTTGTGAGGCTCTCCACAACTTAGTGAGACCCTGTTTCAAAATAAAGAATAAAATAGGGTTGGGGGTGTAGCTCAGAGGTAGAATGCCCCTGGGTTTAATCCCCGGTACTGGGGGGGGGGGGGTTAAACTAGAAGGAGGAGGAGGAAGGAAGGGAGGGAGGGAAAGAGCGAAGAGACAGAGGAAGGACAGTCAAGGCCCAGTGGTGCACATCTGTGATCCCAGGACTTGGGAAGGAGGCTGACAGGAGGATCAGAGGTTTGAGGGCAGCCTCAGCAACTTAGCGAGACCCTGTTTCCAAATAAAAAGCGTCGGGATGTAGCTCCGAGATAAAATACCCCTGGGTTCAACCCCCAATATGAAGGAAAGCAGGAAAGGAAGGAAGAAAACCACGAATTCATCTGTGAAAAATAATTAAAACGCTGCGTCGGGTTGACAGGTGCCAACCCTGGGAAGGGCGAGACTGGGGCGAGTCGCGGACTGGCGACCTTGCTGGCAATTTCTGTGGAAACCTGACACAAGCGGGGCCCCTCGGGGAGAAAGAAAAGACGGGGACCCCAGGGGCCGCTGACCCCCGGGTCCGCACGGGTCTCCCCGCGACCCCCGGCCCAGGCAGCACAGCAGGGCCCCCGGCCGCCGGCCCCACGACCCCCGGGCCGGGCACGAGGCGGCGCGGCGCGGCGGCGGGAGGCCCGGGGCCCGGCGCGGCCCTCTCCGGGGACGGCTGGCCCCGCTCTCACCATTTTCCGGCTTCCGGGGCGTCCCGGCGTCCGCCCCCGGCTCCCGCGGCCCCGCGGCCCCGCGCCACCCGAGGCCCGCCCGCGGCCGCGACGACGACGCCCAGGCAGGCCGCAGCGCTGCGTCCTCGGCTCCGCGCCGCGCGCCCGCCCACGCCCTCCGGCGGCGGCGCTGATTGGACGCCTCGCGCGGCCACGCCCCACATCCCTGAGTGACAGCCGGGCGGGGAGATGCTGGAGCAGACCCTGCGTTAAGTGGGGGGCTTGAAGATCTGTTCCTGCTGGGCCTCTTTTTTCTTTTTTTTTTTTTGTTTTGGTGGTACTGGGGATGGAACCCAGGGGCATTCTACCTCCGAGCTACACCCCCTCCAGCTGTATTTTATTTTATTTTGAAACGCTAAATTGCAAAGGGCCTCACTAAGTTTGCTGAGGCTGTCCTTGAACCTGAGATCCTCCTGTCTCAGCCTCCCAAGTACAGGGATTACAGACATGGGCCACCACGCCCGGCCCTATTTTGTTTTTTATTTTGAAACAGTGCCTAGCCAAATTGCCGAGGGCCACGCTAAATTGCCGAGGCTGTCCTCGAATCTGCCATCCTCCTGCCTCTGTCTCCCAAATACTGGGATTACAGGTGTGCGCCACCATGCCCAGCACTGCTGGGGATGTTTGCTTTTAAGCAGCACTTGTTCTGCACCAGAGGTTGGGCCACTGGTGTCTGCCTGCAGCTCCTTCCCAATGCGAGGACACAGCCTGTGCAGGGAATTCCAGAATTCATTTTTAGAATCACTCTGGCCTTTGTCCAGAGGAAGAGGGGCATACAAGCCATGCCAGACGCTACCTGCCCCCCCCCCAAAAAAAAAAACCCTGCGAAGATCAGATGTCCTCCTTAGCTTAGGGTAAGGCTGGGAGGCCTCTCTCCGACTTATGCTTGTTTAAAAATACCGACACTTAAAATAACCTCTCAGAGCCTGTGTTCCCAGTACTTGGGAGGCTGAGACAGGAGGAGCACAGGTTCAAGGACAGCTTCAGCAAGTAGTGAGACTGCCATCAACCTAGCAAGACCTTGTTTCCAAATAAGAAATAAAATCAGGCTGGGGTTGTAGCTCGAAAGTAGAATGCCAGCCAGGCGTGGTGGCGCACGCTTGTAATCCCAGTAGGTGGAAGGCTGAGACAGGAGGATGCCAGGTTTGTGACCAGCCTCAGCTACTTAGTGAGACCCTATTTCAAAATAAAGAATAAAATAGGGCTGGGGGTGTAGTTCAGAGGTAGAATGCCCCTGGGTTCCATCCCCAGTACCACAAAAATATATATATAAATATATGTCTTATCTCTTAATCTCTTATAAGATATATATACATATATCTGTATACATGTATATGTATACATATATATAAATATCTCAAAACACCCAGTGCATTTATGTATTTTTTGGAGTAGTTTGCTATAAGTGCAGGCTTTATCCCTAAAGAAGACAGGAAAACCCCAAGTCCCTCAATGCCTCATTTCTGCTCCCAAGAGCCCAGCAAGATAAGGGAGCAAGGAGAGCAAGCCTGGCTCCCCAAGTCCAGACGCGTGTTGTCTTGAAGGCCACTGGCTGCCTCATGCACACGGGGAACTAGGGCAAGGCAGTGTTTCCTATAGCAAGCTGCTTGCCTGCCAAGCATGATGGCACAAGATTGTCATCCCACAACTGGGGAGGCTGAGGCAGGATCACAGGTTCACGGCCAGCCTCAGCAAATTAGTGAGGCCCTCCGCAACTCAGTGAGACCATGTTTCAAAATACAATATAAAATAAGGCTGGGGTATAGCTCAGAGGTAGAAAGCCCTGGGTTCAATCCTCAGTACCACAAAAAAAAAAAAAAATTACTTTACGATTGCATTTTGCAAAGCCTTTATGTAGGTCCACAATGAATTTTCCCAAAAAAGAAAAAAAAAAAAAAAAAAAGAGAGAGAAATAAGGGTCTCTGTAGGTTGCTGAGAGTCTTGCTACATTGCTGAGGCTGATCTTGAACCTGCAATTTGTTTCAAGTACTGGGAATTACAGCCATAAACTACCTCCCAAGTACTGGAATTACAGCCATCAACTACCACGGACCCTGTGTCTTTTTTTTTTGGTTCTGGGGATTGAACCCAGGGGCATACTACCTCCAAGCTAGACCCTCAACCCCTTTATTAATTTTGAAACAGATTCTCTAAATTGCTGATGTTGGCCTAGAACCTGCAATCCTCCCAACTCAGCCTTCCAAGTACTCAGATTATAAATATGCGCCATCATGCTCGGCCCTTACAGGGGCTTGTTATGAATAATAAAATACACTCCTATTACTCAGGAAACAGATGTTATTCAATATCACAAATTATCTGTCCTGCAAAGTAGAAAAACTGCTTGGTATATTGGTGAATCTTTCTAATTCACCAATTTATCTCACATTTTCTGGAAATGTATTCATTTTACTGCAACCATCATGGAAGAGATATTCAGTTGAGATTTCTTCTCCCCTTACACCCTGGAATTCCATTTGAAATCACCTAAAACAAAAACATAAACCACAGAAATCTTCTCTAGGGAAGTAAAAACGGAAATAAGAATTTTTAACAAATGGAATGGAAAACTCAATTGTGTGTGTGTGTGTGTGTGTGTGTGTGGCATTGGGGATGGAACCCAGGGGCATTCTACCTCTGAGCTACACCTCCAGCCCTATTTTATTATTTCATTTTGAAACAGGTTCTGTCTAAGTTGCAGAGGGCTTCACTACATTGCTGAGGCTGGCCTCAGACCTCCTGTCTCAGCCTCCCAAGTACTTGGATTATAGGCACCACACCACCACACCCGGCTGAATTAATCTATTTTAACTCAAGTACTTTACAGAAGACAGTATGGAAGAAAATTAAAAACTCATCTGAGAATAAACATTACATACTTACAAATTGGTGTCAACTATTTATTAGCAAGGAAAATTGAATAAAGCTATTTTTGCCACAAATTTTAAAACAGCGCTTCCCACTAGACAGGGAGAATGGTAGGTAAGAGGTATTCAGGATCTGCTAAATAAGCCAGGAGGCCTGTTAATCACAGAACAATTAAACTGTATCATGAAACCAACCTGCATATAAGAAAGCACATCAAGAGCCGGGCGTGGTGGCGCACGCTTGTAATCCCAGCATTTGGGAGGCTGAGACCGGAGGATCCGGGTTCGAGGCCAGCTTCAGCTACCTAGTGAGGCACTCTGCAACTTAGTGAGACCCTGTTTCAAAATAAAGAATAAAAAATAGGACTGAGGGTATAGCTTGGAGGTAGAATGCCCCTGAGTTCAATCCCCAGTACAGAGAAGAAAAAAAAAAAAAAAAAGAATGAGCCACTGATACTTAATGTAACTTTTAGAATAGTTCTTTAGTGCTGGGAGTTTTCTACAGCATTCTGCACAAAAAAATTTCCATTATATTATAGACATCCCTAGGATTTCTCTACAGTGTAAGTTTTGACAGGACTCAAAGTATCTGTTCAGCCCTATTTTATTATTTCATTTTGAAACAGGTTCTTACTAAACATTTCTGTATTTCTAAAAATAATCCGGATTTCAATTCGCTGTGTATTCTTACAAGTTTTGGTCAGAATGGGGGACGACTAGAGGCTTTTGTGAGATGAATGAAAGTTCTCCCACATAAGGGTCCTCTCTCCAGCAAGTTCTTTCATGAATTTTAAGAAAACTGAGAAGTCTGAAGGCTTCCCCATTTTACCCACATTCACAGGTTGTTCTCTAGTATAAGATCTTACGTGAATGGCAAAGAAAGTATTCTTTACCTTCAGAGGGTTTTGTTTTTTTTTTCCATTATGAGTTCTTTCATTTTTTTCAAAAGTAACTGGAAAGCCAGGTGTGGTGGCGCACGCTTGTCAGCCCAGTACTTGGGAGGCTGAGACAGGAGGATGGTAGGTTTGAGGACAGCCTTAGCAAATAGTGAGACCCTGTTTCAAAATAAAAGTAAAATAGGGCTGGGGGTGTAGCTCAGAGGTAGAATGCTCCTGGGTTCAATCCCAAGTGCCACAATTTTTGAAGGTTTTCTTTTTTTTTTTTTAATGGTACTGCCCCTATTTGAAACAGTCTCATTAAAATTGCTTAGGCTGAGCCGGGCGTGGTGGCACACACTTGTAATCCCAGTCTTTGGGAGGCTGAGACAGGAGGATCACAGGTTCACGGCCAGCCTCAGCTACTTCTTGAGGCCCTCCACAACATAGTGAGACCTTGTTTCAAAATAAAGAACAGAAAATAGGGCTGGGTGTGTAGCTTGGAGGTAGAATGGTCCTGGGTTCAATCCCCAGTAACGCCAAAAAAAAAAAAAAATTGCTTAGGCTGGCCTCAAACCTGCCATTCTCCGGTCTCAGTTTCCTAAGTACCAGACTAACAAGCGTGCGCTGCCGCACCCAGCTTCACTTTGTTTTTTGTTTTTTGTTTTTTTTTTGCGGTACTGGGGATTGAACTCACGGGTATTCTACCTCCAAGCTATACCCCCAGCCTTATTTTTTATTCTTTATTTTTGAAACCGAGTCTAAGTTGCGGAGTGCCTCACTAGGTAGCTGAGGCTGGCCGCGAACCCGGATCCTCCGGTCTCAGCCTCCCGAATGCTGGGATTACAAGCGTGCGCCACCACACCCGGCTTCACTTTGTTTTTTATTCAGAGGGTTTGTCTGCAGTGTGGGCCCTTACATGCATTCCAATTAAACTCTGACAGTCTGAAGCTTTTGATACTCTTTACACTGATAGGGTCTCCCCCTGGTGCAACTTTTCTGCACTTGAAATCAACCAGGAAAGGGAAAAGTCTGAGATACCTTATGTTTTGTACGATCCATCACAGAACATGTGACAACGTGTCCTCAAACGCCTTTTTGATTTTGTATTTTGAAACAAGGCCTGGCTAAGTTGCTGAGGCTGTCCTCGAACCTACGATCCTCCTGTCTCAGCCTCCCGAGTACTGGGGTTACAGACACACATGCGCCACCAGCCGCCACACCGGGCTTCCACACTCTAAGCTGTCACGAGAATCCTACACCACGTGAGCGCTTTCATGCCTTTGAACAGCGCTGGGCGAGCCAAAGGCTTTCCCACAAAATTTGCATTTATACGGTCCCACCCCCGTGTGCCTGATCATGTGTCCCTGAAGGCCGGAGAGAGAGATGTAGGCTTTGCCGCACTGCTTACACTCATAGGGCTTCTCGCCGGTGTGCGTCCGCTCGTGTTTTCGAACCGACGTGGAGCAAATGAAGGCCTTCCCGCAGTGCTTGCACGGGTAGGGCTTCTCCCCGGTGTGCGTCCGCTCGTGTTTTCGAAGCGCGCTGGGGGAGTTGAAGGCTTTGCCGCACTCTTTGCACTTGTAAGGGCCGCCTCCCGTGTGCCTGATCATGTGGCCCTGCAGGCCCGACAGCGAGCTGAAGGCTTTCCCACACTCCTTACACGAGTAAGGCTTCTCGCCGGTGTGAGTTCTCTCGTGTCTTCGCACCGACGCCAGGCAGCTGAAGGCCTTCCCACACTGCTTACACGGGTAGGGCTTCTCGCCGGTGTGAGTCCTCTCGTGGATCCTGAGGGAGCTGGGGTACTGCAAGCCCTTCCCGCACACGCTGCACTTGTGGGGCCCGCCCGCGCTGTGGGTTACCACGTAGGCTCCGAGGCCGCGGAGAGAGAGGAAGGCTTTCCCGTGTTCCTGACACTCGTGAGGCTTCTCGCCAGCGTGCCCGCTGTCACCACTTTGGAAAGAGTAGTAGTAACTTAAGGCCTTCTCGCACTGCGTACACTTATATGGCTTGTCTTCGTCTGGCTGATACCCATGTAATTCCTGTTTGCTGTGGGATCTGAGGGGACTATTCTGGGGCAACTGAGGCAGGACCGCCCCGCACACGCTGCATTCGCGTGGCTTCCCTCCAGCGGGACTCTGCTTGTTCACGTGGGGACCCGGGGCCTGTGTGAAGGTTTCTCTACTTTCTTCATGCTTACAGAGTGTCTCTACAATATAAGTGCTGTCAACAAAATAAAAGCAGAACACATTACCAATGGTTTTCTTTTCTTTTCTTTTTTATTTTATTTTTTCGATACTGGGGATTGAACTCAGGGGCATTCTACCTCCAAGCTATACCCCCAGCCCTATTTTTTATAAGAAAGAAAATTGGCCTGGAGATGTAGCTTGGAAGAAGAATGCCTCTGGGTTCAATCCCCAGTACCAAAAAATAAATAAGTATAAATAAAATAAAAAAGGGTTGGGGGGTGTAGCATGGTGGAAGAATGCCCCTGGGTACAATCCCCATTCCCCCCCAAAAAAGATTTCATGATATACTAATATTCTTTTGTGGGATGTTACTTTTTCTTCTCAGTGTAAATTACCTTAAATTTCTCCCCTGATTTCTGTACCAATCTTCAATGTTCTGGTCCCATTTTTCCCCTATAATATAGAGCCAAAAAAATCATTGTGAATATTACAACTTAAGAAAAAATGTACTCAGGTTATTGTTACAACATAAGAGGAATTATTTTAGATTTCAGTTCCTTCCAGGATGAGCTGCAACCATGCCTAGTCTATTTACCAAAGCTTTCCCCTCCCACAGTTCAAATCACAGAGCAGCACCAACAGGAAAGAAACACATGTTCTCTAATTCAATTAAAGAGAGGGTGTTAACCAGGCGTGGTGGTGCATGCCTGAATCCCAGTGCTTGGGAGGCCGAGGCAAGAGGATCGCAGGTTTGAGGCCTAGTGAGTACTTTAGCAACTTAGCAAACCCTGTTTCAAAATAAAAAGGGCTGGGGGTGTAGCTCAGAGGTAGAACACCCCTGGGTTTAATTCCCAATACATGAGAGAGAGACAGACAGACAGAAAAGAAGAAAGAGTCATCCTTACCTATGGAGGCCAAGTTCATAAAGGTTTCCCCCACAACATCTCTGTAGAGTTCCCTCTGGGCAGGGTCCAGCAGAGCCCACTCCTCCACGCTGAAGTTCACAACCACGTCCTCAAAGGCCACCGAGTCCTGAAAAACCCCAGACGTGTTTCAGGAGACGGGGGGTACACAACTCACAAGAATTCCACATACAACCGTGTTCTCCCAACCCACACATGAATGTGGGTATCAGAGTGTGTGTGTGTGTGTGTGTGTGTGTGTGTGTGTGTGTGTGTGTGTGTGTATGTTACTGGGGATGGAACCAAGGGACACTCTACCATGAGCTACACTCCCAGCCCTTTTTATTTTTGGTTTGGAAACAAGGTCTCCATACATACATTGCTGAGGCTGTCCTCCAACCTGCGATCCTCCTATCTCGGCCTCCCAAGGAGTGGGATTACTATAACACATGAAACTGAATACTTGTACTGATTACTTGTCACAGAACAAGTCTTAACTGCTCTCCAATGGCAGAATCCAGTTCACCTCAGAGAAATGTTGGACAAGAATCTTTTTTATTTGTACTGAGGATTGAACCCCCAGGAGTTCTACCTCTAAACTACACCCCCATTTTTATTTTTTATTTTGTGTTTGTTGCTGTTGTTGTTGGTACTGGGGATTGAACCCAGGGGCATTCAACCTCTGAGCTACACTCCCAGACCTTTTTATTTTTTATTTTGAAACAGGGTCTTGCTCTGTTGCTGAGGCTGGCCTTAAAGCTGCAATTCTCCTGTGTCAGCCTTCCAAGTACTGGGATTACAGGAGTGTGCCACCACACCACACTAGGATATATTTTTGGGTTTTTTTGGGGGGGGAGGGGTTGTGGTACTTGGGATTGAACCCAGGGGCATTCTACCTCCAAGCTACATTTCCAGTCCTACTTTTAATTCTTTTTTTTTTTTTCTTTTTTTGTAGTACTGGAGATTGGATCCAAAGGCATTCTACTTCCAAGCTACACCCTAGTCCTATTTTATTTTTACTTGGAAAAAGGGTCTCGCTAAGTTGATGAGAGTCTCACTACTTGCTAAGGCTGTCCTGGAACCTGCCATCCTCCTGTCTCAGCCTCCCAAGTACTAGGATTACAGGCGTTCACCACCATACCATACCTATTTTTTAATTCTTGAAACAGGGTCTCACTAAGATGCAGAGGGCCTCACTAAGTAGCTGAGACTGGCCGCAAACCCCTGATCCTCCTGTCTCAGCCTCCCAAATGCTGGGATTACAAGCGTGCGCCACCATGCCCAGCTTTGGGAGTCTTGTTAGTTGTTGAGGCTGGCCTTAAACCTGCGATCCTCTGGTCTCAGCCTCCCAAGAACTGAGATTACAGGAGTACACCACCACGCCCAGCTGAAATAAATCTTAAGACCATCAATTCCTTAGAAGAAAAACTCTTTCCTTCTTTATTTCCCACCACACTACCCAGCGCTCGGCGGCACACAGGTTACATCTTGTGCCTTTAAGGAATACACACAGAAGAAGTGAGAGCTCTTTCTTCTTTTGCTGTCACCAAGATGAGGGGCCAAAAGGTCTGTAGAAGTCTAACTTGTAAGCCAGGCATGGTGGCACACATCTGCAATCCGGGTACTTGGGAGGCTGAGACAGGAGGATCAGAGGTTCGTTTTTATTGTGTATGTGTGTGTGTGGGGGGGGGTGCTGGGGATGGAACCCAGGGGCATTCTAACTCCGAGCTTCATCCTCAGCTCCATTTTATTCTTCATTTTGAAACAGGGTCTCACTAAGTTGCAGACGGCCTTACTAAGCTGCTGAGGCTGGCCGAGAAGTTGTGATCCTCCTCTCAGCCTCCCATGTACTGGGATAACAAGCATACACCACCACATTCAGCTAGGATCACAAGTGTGAAAACAGCCTCAGCAACTTAGTGAGATTCCATTTCAAAATATAAAAGTAGAGCTGGGGTGTAGCCTGGAGGTAGAATGCCCCTGGATTCAATTCCCAGCACGTGCGTGCGCACACACATACACAAATCTAACTTGTAATCAGATCCAGTTAACTATACCCTGAAGTATTCCAGACCATTAGAAGCAGTCAGGTGCAGCTAGCTGAATAAATATTCCTCTGAAGCCAGGGGCGGTAGCACACACCTGTAATCCCAGTACTTGGGAGGCTGAAACAGGAAGATCACAGGTTTGAGGCCAGCCTCAGCAACTTAGTGAGACCCTCAGCAATTTAGCATGACTTACTTCAAAATAAAATTTAAAAAAATTAAAATAGAGCTGGGAGCCGGGCGTGGTGGCCCACACTTGTAATCCCAGCATTTGGGAGGCTGAGACCAGAGAATCCGGGTTCGAGGCCAGCCTCAGCTACCTAGTGAGGCACTCTGCAACTTAGTGAGACCTGGTTTCAAAATAAAGAATAAAAAATAGGGCTGGGGGTGTAGCTCCAAGGTAGAATGCCCCTGAGTTCAATCCCCAGTACCGCAAAGAAAAATAAAATAAAATAGAGCTGGGGGTGTAGCTCAGAGGTAGAATCCCCTGGGTTCAATCCCTGGTACAAGAAAGAAAGGGAGGGAAGGGAAGAAGGAAGGAAAAAAGGGGGAAAAAAAAGAAAAGTAAGTTCTCCTGCAGAGGCTGAGGTGGGAGAATTGTGAGCTCAAGACCAGCATGGGCACAAATATATGTACACAATAAAAAATACACACGCCGGGCGTGGTGGCGCACGCTTGTAATCCCAGCATTCGGGAGGCTGAGACCAGAGGATCCGGGTTCGCGGCCAGCCTCAGCCACCTAGTGAGGCCCTCCGCAACTTAGTGAGACTCGATTTCAAAATAAAGAATAAAAAATAGGGCTGGGGGTGTAACTCGGAGGTAGAACACCCCTGAGTTCAATCCCCAGTACCGCAAAAAAAAAAAACAAATGAATAAATAAATAAAATGTAGATTAAAAGATACACAGAGCCAGGCAGGGTGGTGCACGCCTGTCATTCTAGTACTTGGGAGGCTGAGACAGGAGACATGCAAGTTTTGGGCCAGCCTCAGCAACATAGCAAAGCCCTCCGGAAGTTAGTGAGACCCTTTATTTATTTCAAAATAAAGAAATAGGAGAGGTAGAATGCTCCTGAGTTCCATCCCCAGTACCACAAAATAGATGGCAGATAGATTAGATGACAGATGATAGATAGATAGGTAGGTAGGTAGGTAGATAGGTAGATAGATAGATAGATAGATAGATAGATAGATAGATAGATAGATGGAGGAATGAATGAATGGACGGACGGGTGTAGCTTAGAAGCAGAATGACCTTGGGTTCACACACACACACACACACACACACACACACACACGGGGAGGAAGTCGTCGTTCGGGACCCTGGAAAGGACGTGGGACCGGAGGGGCCTGTGGCCAGCCCCAGGCGGGGCCGCTGGTTGGGGCCCACGGTCGTGACGCAGGTACAACCTGCTTCTCAAGAACCTGGGGGAGAAATCCGGGAGAAGAGGGTCCCTCGGAGAGACGAGCTGGCCGGGGGCGGGCGCACCCCACACCGCGGCTCCTGCGCTCGGGTCGGGGTCCCCGCCACCCTGGGCCGCCCCCCGCGCACAGCCAGGACCCGCGGGGCCGCACCCCGGGCCGGAGGACTCCCCCGAGCTCCGGGCCGGTCCGCAGGCCCTCCCCGCCTCGGCCCCGCACTCACCATGTCGGAGTGGCGGGGTGTCCGGGAGTCCGCCCCGCTCCCAGGTCTCGGGGTCCCCGCGGGGCGCAGGATGCCGGCCGACACCGGAAGCGGCGGCGGCCGAGGACCCCGCGGAGCCCGCGCCAGGACCCAACTGCCTGCGTCGTTGCGTAGCGACGCCCCACCCCTCCAGCGGCGCGTCTGATTGGGCGGCTGTCGTGACCGCGCCCCCTGATTGGACAGTTGGCGCGGCCCCGCCCCTCGCGTCACAGTTGGCGGACGTCCGGAAATTGGTCTCGCCTGCGGTCCTCTGAGTTCCTGATTGTGGGGCAGGAAACTTTCTTGTGGTGCTGAGCACTGGACCCAGGGGCATTTCTACCTCCGAGTTGCACCCGAAGGCCTATTTTACTTTGAAACAGGGTCTAAGTTAGTAAGTCTCACGTGCTGAAGCTGGCCTCGAACCTGCTGTCCTCCTTTTTTTTTTTTTTTTTTTTGCAGTACTGGGGATTGAACTCAGGGGCATTCTACCTCCGAGCTCCACCCCCAGCCCTATTTTTTATTCTTTATTTTGAAACAGGGTCTCACTAAGTTGCAGAGTGCCTCACTAGGTAGCTGAGGCTGGCCGCGAACACAGATCCTCTGGTCTCAGTCTCCCGAATGCTGGGATTACAATCGTGTGCCACCACGCCGCTCCTCCTTTTTTTTTTTTTTTTTTTTTTTTTTTTTGTGCGGTACTGGGGATTGAACTCAGGGGCATTCTACCTCCGAGCTATGCCCCCAGCCCTACTTTTTATTCTTTATTTTGAAACCGAGTATCACTAAGTTGCGGAGTGCCTCACTAGGTAGCTGAGGCTGGCCGCGAACCCGGATCCTCGGGTCTCAGCCTCCCGAATGCTGGGATTACAAGCGTGCGCCACCACGCCCGGCTTAGTTTTCCCTTTCTGAAAATTACTTAAACCAGTTTTCTGAAGGACTTTTTTTATATGTGGAATAAGGGTTGGTAGAAGTAAAGACAATACTGTTCAATTTTATTTCACTTATATGAATTCACTTTTAATAGATTGTTTAAAATTCAATAAACTCTGAATCTTCACTGGATTTTTTTTTTCTTTTTTTTTTTTTTTTTAGTGGTATTGTGGATTGAACCCAGGGTCATTCTGCCTCTGAGCTACACTCCCAGCCCTTTTTCCTTTTTAAAAAAATATTGTTTGTTAGTTTGTTAATACTGGATATTGAGCCCAGGGGCGTTCTAACTCTGAGATACACCCCTAGCCCCATTTTATTTTTATTTTGAAACAGGGTCTAAGTTACAAAGGGTCTCACCAAGTTGCTGAGTCTGGCCACAAACCTGCAATCCTTCTGTCTCAGACTCCAAAGTACCGGGATTACAGGTGTGCGCCACCACATCCAGTAGTGTATGTGTGTGTGTTTTACTAGGGATTGAACCCGGGGCATTCTACCTCCAAGCTACACCCCCAGCCCTATTTTCTCGTTTTATTTTGAAACAGGGTCTCTCTAGATTGGTAAGAGTCTCGTTATTTGCTGACCTGTCCTCAACCCTGCGATCCTCCTGCCAAGGCCTCCCAAGTACTGGGATTACAGGTGTGCACCATCACACCCAGCTGTTTAAAATTTTTAAACAGATCACTGGTTCTAGTAGTAAATACATAAAAGCATACAAATAATCTCAAAATGTAAATAAAAAGAAAGATAATTGGCTCTGTAAAACAAGAATAATAATAATGAGTAGCTGGGTGTGGTGGTGCATGCTTGTCATCCCAGTACTTGGGAGGCTGAGACAGGAGGATTGCAGGTTCAAGACCAGCCTCGGCTACTTAGGCCCTCTGCAACTTAGTGAGACCCTGTTTCAAAATAAGAAATTAAAACAAATATACCCCACATGTATGTGGTCAAGTGGGTTTTGTTGTTTTGTTTTGTTGGTAGTGGGGATTGAACCTAGGATCATTCTGCCTCAGATCTATACCCTCCAGCCCCATTTTTTTTTTTTTTTTTTTTTTTGGTGGTACTGGGGATTAAACTCAGGGGCATTCTACCTTTGAGCTACACCCCCAGCCATATTTTTTATTCTTTATTTTGAAACCGGGTCTCACTAAGTTGCGGAGTGCCTCACTAAGTAGCTGAGGCTGGCGGCGAACCCGGATCCTCCGGTCTCAGCCTCCCGAATGCTGGGATTACAAGCATGTGCCACAATGCCTGGCTTCCCAGCCCCATTTTATTTTTATTTTGAAACAGGGTCTCACTAAATTGCTGAGGGTCTTACTAAATTGCTGAGGCTAGCCTCAAATCTTTGATCCTTTTGTCTCAGCCTCTGTGGAACTGGGATCACAGGCCTGGGGAGGAGTTCAGGGTTGTTTGTTTTTGTGGTACTGGGTACTGGACCCAGGGACATTCTACCTCCGAGCTACACCCCCAGCCCTTTTTTTTTTTTTTTTTTTTTTTTCGGTACTGGGGATTGAACTCAGGGACATTCTACCTCCGAGCTATACCCCCAGCCCTATTTTTTATTCTTTATTTTGAAACCAGGTCTCACTAAGTTTCAGAGTGCCTCACTAGGTAGCTGAAGCTAGCCACGTACCGGGATCTTCCAGTTTCAGCCTCCCAAAATGCTGGGATTACAAGCGTGCGCCACCACGCCTGGCTCTTATTTTTATTTTTTGAAACAGGGTCTCACTAGATTAACGAGAGTCTCTCTACTTGCTGAGGCTGTCCTCAAACCTGCAATCCTCCTGTCTCAGCCTCCCAAGTACTAGGATTACAGGTGTTCACCACCACGCCCAGCTTAGGAGCTCAGTTTTGACTGTACATTGTGTATGCCATTCCTTTTATCTAAGATGTCATTTAATATTGTGTCTCCTTAAAATATTCCTACTGAGCTGGGCGTGGTGGTGCACGCTTGTAATCCCAGCATTTGGGAGGCTGAGACCGGAGGATCCGGATTCAAGGCCAGCCTCAGCTACCTAGTGAGGCACTCCGCAACTTAGTGAGACCCAGTTTCAAAATAAAGAATAAAAAATAGGGCTGGGGGTGTAGCTCGGAGGTAGAACGCCCCTGAGTTCAATCCCCAGTACCAAATATATATAATATTATATATATTTTCCTCCTGGTCCTTGGAGACGCTGCCCAAAGACACCCCTCCTGAGCATCGGGGACAGATGTGCAATTTCCTGCAAAGCCAGCGGCTCTCACTCTGTCCCGGCGTATCTGTCTCATCTCCCCTCTGGGAATTTCTCTGGGGAAGTCTCCATTGATCCATCCTCCAGGCACCGAGCGGACTGGAGCAAATGTTCTTGGAACAAAACGCCGGGTCCACGGGGCCTTCCTGCAGTTCTGCGTGTGGCCACACGGGGGCAGCAACGCACAAGTCAA
>PVLC010024478.1:0-24618 GCA_004027655.1 Graphiurus murinus | reverse complement strand
GGAGGAGGAGGAGGAGGAGGAGGAGGAGGAGGAGGAGGAGGAGGAGGAAGAGGATTATTTAGAGAAGCTGTTTCTTGGTCCTTGTATAAACCCCAAGACCAGCCCAGGAGTGAAAGTCTGTGTCTCTTCTCTTGATCTCCTGTGCATGCACATCACCTGGGAGCTTGGGAGGATGCAGATTCTAAATCAGTGGATCTGAAATGTCTCATTGCCACCAGCTCACAGATGATAAGAAACCACCCTTCCAGTAGCAGGGAAGGCCAGTGGTTCTAGGTGGGGGTGATTGTGTTGCCAGGGGACGTTTGGCAACCTCTGGAGACACTTCTTGTCATTGCAACCAGGAGTGTGCTCATAACATCTCCTATGTAGAAGCCAGGCACACTGACACACAGCCCTCCAGGACAAAGAATCATCCATCCAGCCCATGTGTCCTGGTGCCAAGGTCAGAAAACCCTGCTCTGAGCGGGCACGGCTCCAGACCAATGGTTCTCAACCTTGAGTCCATATTGGAATCGCTTAGAAAGCTCTGACAGTTGTGATACCTGGTCTACCCCAGAGATCTGGGGGTAGCTGCTCTCTTTTCTGGTTGGCTCCTTAGACCTTGCCAAACTGTTAACCTTCAAGTTAAAGAAGTCTGACTCCTAGCTGGGCGTGGTGGCGCACGCTTGTAATCCCAGCATTTGGGAGGCTGAGACCGGAGGATCCGGGTTCATGGCCAGACTCAGCTACCTAGTGAGGCACTCCACAACTTAGTGAGACTCGGTTTCAAAAAAATAAAGAATAAAAAATAGGGCTGGGGGTATAGCTCGGAGGTAGAATGCCCCTGAGTCCAATCCCCAGTACCGCAAAAAAAAAAAAAAAAAAAAAAGAAGTCTGACTCCTGCTGCTTGAGGAGAGCCTGGTGTTGATTTCCACCAGGGCTCTTGCTCTTCCTCCTCCTCTGATACTGTTCATCAGAAATAATACCCACAGCATTTATGTTCAAAAAAAAACAAGACCAACATTGTATCAAATGCATTGAAAGTAAAATGTTTGATGGAAAGTAGAATCTCTATGGTGATGTTTACAACTTGGTGGCAGAGACCAAGAAGGCAGGGCAGGGGGAGGCTAAGGCAAACCAAAGGCGTCTTTGGTATGTATGGACATGAACTTGGAAACTTGGAAGGTTATGGGGTATACACACAATGGAATTCTACCCAGCCACAGAGAAGAAGACAATGACGTCAGTTGCAGGGAAATGGATGGAACTGGAGAATATCATGCTAAGTGAGATTAGTCAGTCACAAAAATAAAAGTTCGGATGTTCTCCCTCATATGTGGGAGCTAGGGAGAAATTGGGGCAGGAGGGACTCCAGACAAAGGAGGAGAAACCTTAGTGGAGTGAAGGAGGGGACCTCACTGAGGGAGACTGGAGCGGGGGGAAGACTTGAAGAGGGGAACACCTCAATGGACGTGATGCACAGACACACACTTAGCAAAGCCAATGGAAGCCAATCACTGTGTTGAGCATGGGAGGGGGAGGGGGAGAGGGCGAGGGAGTGGGGTGGGAACTGGGGGAGGGCTCAACGAGTGCTGTGTGCATGTGTGCCTCTATTACCCTGAACTGCATCTCGATGTATGATTACAATGCATCAATAACAAATAAATAAATAAATGCCAGGTCATGTTCCATGACATTTGACTGCAAGGTGCAGAACAAGACTCTGGTATTAACTCTGACTCCTCTCTTCCCATGTATAGACAGGAGAATTTAAGACTTTCGATGTAAACACACTGACAAGCATAAACATTTCCTCTGCGGGCTCACCAGACACGGCAGTAACTCCAGATCACTTTGAGCAGGGCCAGCGCTACACCCTGCTGGTGTGGGCATCCAATGGGTACCGCGTGGTAAGTAGGTGATCCCTGCAGCTGTCTACTGTTCCTGACATTGGACGCGTGGCTTTTTCTCTGTGGAGTATTATAGTAGATAATCTTCCATTCCTGTCTTCTTCGGGGAACACAAGTCATCGGACTTTCAGTAAAAGTTTGGTGTATGGGAAGGTTTAACAGTAATTAAAAAATTTAATAAGAAGCTGGCTATGGTGGCACATGCTTGTAATCCCAGTACTTGGGAGACTGAGGCAGGAAGATCGCAGGTTTGAGGTCAGCTTCAGCAACTTATAAAAAATAAAATAGGGCTGGAATGTAGATCAGAGGTAGAATGCCCCTGGTTCAAAGTCCAGTAACACATACACACACACACACACACACACACACACACACACACACAGAAAAATAACTGGGTACGGTACAGTGTGTTTGTGTGTACATGTATGTGTATATGCATCCTTATTTATACATTGTATGTATGTGTGTATGTCTGTGTATGAGTTACAGAGTACATAAGTGTATCCTTTTGAATACACTTTAATTTTAAGATTTTTCAATGAATTAGATCATTCTCTGGAAAAAAAACAGGTTGAGCATATCAGGTATAAGCAATAAGATACATATAAAATATTTGAAGCCAGGTGTGGAGGCGCATGCTTGTAATCCCAGTACTTGGGAGGCCGAGACCAGAGGATCTGGGTTCGCACTCAACCTCAGCTACTTAGTGAGACCCTGTTTCAAAATAAAAATTACAAAAGAGGACTGGGGGTGTAGTTCAGAAGTAGAATGCCCCTGGGTTCAATCCCCAGTACCGCAAAATACAACAAAATAAAATATTTGATAGCAAAATATAGACATCTACATATGCTGTTCTGCACATAAGAAAGCTATGAAGTGCTTGAACTAAACAAAGGAGCCACTGGCACTCTGCAAGGACAGTTTTGGTAGACTACAAGACTATAATCTGTAATTAATTTTCTTGGTCATTTGCTTTATTAGGGAGCTGTTGAGTGGCTTGCTCTAAATTCTTGAAGAGTAGTATTCTTTGGAACCACTGGCAATCAAGAATCAAAAATAGTAGGGGCTCAACTGGGCATGGTGGTGCACGCCTGTAATACCAGTACTTGGGAGGCTGAGACAGAAGGATCACGGGTGTGAAGGGTTCGAAGCCAGTCTCTGCAACTTAGTGAAACTCTGCTTCAAAATAAAAAATAAAATAGAGCTGGGGGTGTAGAATGCCCCTGGGTTCAACCTGCAGCACCACAAAATAAATAGTAAATAAATAGTAGAGGCTCACATTGCCTGAAGTCCTTCAAATGTAATCAAAGTGCCCTATGCTTCTAGAATAAGGACCAGCGTCACTCTCCTCAAAGGCTAGAAGGTTAATATGAAGTTATTCTAGTGAATTAGATATTGGAAATGTGTTTCTATTGTACTGTGTTCTCTTTCAGGTAAAGGATGGACTTATCAAGAAGCCTGAGAAAGGAGAAAATGGAATCAGGTATGGATATTTCTTTAAAACTTAAATTATATCAGCTTCTGATGGAAGAAATGCATACCTTTAGTAAAGTCCAGCTGTAACAAGGATTTGAAACAGGCATACCAGCTTTCTCCAAAGAATGTAAGGCTGGTTCAATCTTTCGTTTTTTTTTTTTCTCAGTACTGGGGATTGAACCCAGGGGCATTCTACCTCCAAGCTATACCCCCATCCCCATTTTTATTCTTTATTTTGAAGCTGGGCCTCACTAAGTTGTGGAAAGCCTCCCAAAGTAGCTGAGGCTGGCCGTGAACCTGCAATCCTCCTGTCTCAGCCTCCCAAATCCTGGGATTACAAACATGCGCCACCGCGTCTGGCTGGTTCAATCTTTTTTTTTTTTTTTTTTTTTAATCAATTGACATAATCAATCATCTTAATAAACTAAGGAGGAAAATTCACATCATCTTATCAATTGATGCAGGAAAAATATTTGATAAAATTCATGATCCATTCATGATTTAAAAGAGAAAACCTCTAGGAATAGAACTTTCTTACTCTTAAAGAAGACACCTATAAAAAAGTCATGTTGTATTATGGTGAAAATCTAAATTCTCTCCCCTAAGATCAGGAACAGGGAGGTATTCACTCTCCCCACTCCTGTCCAACATCCTGGATGCCAGAGCAATGAGACAAGAAAAAACACAAGCATCTAGATTGGAAAGGAAAAAGCAAAGCCATCCCCATTCAATCTTTTTCCTTTCTCACACTTGGTTCATTGGTTGGACACCATTTGCTCCCAGAGTTTTGGAGGCCAATCTCAATGGCTTCTTTTTTTTTTTTTTTTGCTGTACTGGGGATTGAACCCAGGGGCATTCTACCTCCAAGCTCCACCCCCAACCCTTTTTTAAAAAAAAATCCTTTATTTTGAAACAAGGTCTCACTAGGTTGTGGAAGACTTCACTAAGTAGCTAAGGCTGGCCTCGAACCTGGATCCTCCGGTCTCAACCTCCCAAGTACTGGGATTACAAGCGAGCGTCACCGTGCCCAGCCTCAATGGCTTTTTAATAATCGATTTTAACTTCTTTTTTTTTTTTTTTTTTTTTTTTTTTTTTTTTTTCAGTACTGGGGATGGAACTCAGGGGATTCTACCTCCGAGCTACACCCCCAGCCCTATTTTTTATTCTTTATTTTGAAACCGAGTCTCACTAAGTTTCGGAGTGCCTCACTAGGTAGCTGAGGCTGGTCGCGAACCCGGATCCTCCGGTCTCAGCCTCCCGAATGCTGGGATTACAAGCATGCGCCACCACGCCCGGCCGATTTTAACTTCTCATCAAGGTTTTGGTGTCTTCCTTCTCTGGCACCCTCAAAGTTCTCTGCAGTGTAACTAAACTAAACTTGTATCTATATTAATTTTATCCATCTGCCAGCACAAGGCCCTTTCAATTTTGTGTTCCTTCCTTCCTTTCCTTTGTTCTCTTTATATGAGTTTTCCAGGGATGCCATGACAAAGTGCCGCCAACTGGGTGGCTTATTTCTGCAGAAGTTTATGTTCTTACAGTTCCTCTGGCTGGAAACCCAAGATGAAGTTGGCTTCTCCTGGGGCTTCTCTCCCTGGCTTAAAGATGCCGGCTTCTGTGTCTTTACATGGTCTTCCTCCGTTTGTGCCTATGTCCTAATCGTTGGCTTAAGGCCCACCCTAATGGCCTCGTTTTATTTCTTTAAGGACCTTCTCTCCAATAGTCACATTCTTTTGGCACTTTGGAACTGACCCTTTGTCCTACCCACACGCACATGCACACAGCTGTCCTGGTAGATCCGGAAGGAAATACGCTGGTGACGGTCAGCTGGTGCTTTCCTGAACTTTGTGTTTGATTCTGAGCTGGACGCATCTCTGGGCTTTCATTTTTTCCTTCAAACTATAGTTCACATTGCTTTAGTTTCTTTAGAAATGTTTCCAAACTTTGGAAACTTAGGGCAATTTTGATTGCGGTATCCTTTCTTGTTCTGGTGCTATAAAAGCTTGTTTTTTAGAAAATTGTCTTTGATGAAATCTTGGAAAGGAAAAGAGTCACATGAGATTAGTAACAGCTTTAACACTACCACTCACTGTGTAGTAAAAGATAAATCAGAAAAATTTTAACTGAAAACATCAGTTCCTTAATGGATCAAAAGTTTTATTATTTCAGTAATACCCTGGAGACAATAAATTTAGAGGAGAGGAAGTTCTAGAAAATTAGTATCAGAAAATGATGGTAGCTAGGACAACTTCGAGAATTTTAGGACATCAGACTTTTGTGTGTGTGTGTGTGGTACTGGGGATTGAAATCAGAGGCGTTCTACCTCCGAGCTATACCCCCAGGCCTATTTTATTTTTCATTTTGAAACAGGGTCTCACTAAGTTGCAGAGGGCCTCACTAAGTAGCTGAGGCTGGCCATGAACCTGAGATCCTCCTGTTTCAGCCTCCCTAGTACTGGGATTACAAGCAGGTACCACTATGCCCAGCAGGACATCAGACTTCTGAGTAACATGTAAATTAAAGGAAGAATATGCAAAACTTTAAGCCAATGGAATCCTTTTGATTGCATGGTATCAGTAAGTTGCAAGTCTTTTTTTTTGTTTTTTTTTTTTGTTGTTGTTGTTGTTGTTTTTCCGGTACTGGGGATTGAACTCAGGGGCATTCTACCTCCAAGCTATACCCCCAGCCCTATTTTTTTTTTATTCTTTATTTTGAAACCGAGTCTCACTAAGTTGCGGAGTGCCTCACTAGGTAGCTGAGGCTGGCCGCGAACCCGGATCCTTCAGTCTCAGCCTCCCGAATGCTGGGATTACAAGCGTGCGCCACCACGCCCGGCTGCAAGTCTTAAATTTCTACCTTAAGCCGGGCGTGGTGGCGCACGCTTGTAATCCCAGCATTCGGGAGGCTGAGACCAGAGGATCCAGGTTCGCGGCCAGCCTCAGCTACTTAGTGAGGCACTCTGCAACTTAGTGAGACTCGGTTTCAAAATAAAGAATAAAAAATAGGGCTGGGGATATAGCTCAGAGGTAGAATGCCCCTGGATTCAATCCCCAGTACTGGAAAAAAAAAAAGAAAATTTTCTACCTTAAGTAGGACTGTGTTAGCTTTTTATCACTGTGATAAATACCCAAGAAAAACAACATAGAGAGCCGAGTGTGGTGGCGCATTCCTGTAATCCTAGTACTTAAGAGGCTGAGACAGGAGGATAGGGATTCCAGGAGAGCCTCAGCAAGTAGTGAGACTCTCATCAACCTAGGAAGATCTTGTTTCAAAATAAAATAATTAAATAGGTCTGGGGGTATAGCTTGGAAGTAGAATGCCCCTGGATTCAATATCTAGTACCACACAAAAGAAAGAAAGAAAGAAGGAAGGAAGGAAGGCAGGAAGGAAGGAAAAGGAAAAAAGGGGGAAGAAAGGAAGAAAAGAGGAGGAAAGGCTTTGGCTCATGGTTTCAGGGGACTCGTCCATGGCTGGCTGGCTCCACTGCCCTGGACCTGAGGCAGAGGGACATCATGGCGGAGGAGGGTAGCAGAAGAAAGCTGTTTATCTTATCCCAGCAGCAAGAGAGAAAGGGTCTGAGCACAAGAAGAACCCTCTTCTCAGTGATCTAGTTCCTCCAATTAGGCCCCACCTCCTAAAATTTCCACCACCTCCTATTATTAACCCATTGATGAGGGCAGAACCCTCCAGATCCGATCACCTCCTTCAAGTCTCATCTCTGGACATTGCTGTCTCCGCCTCCCAAGTACTGGGATGACACTCATGTGCCACCACACCCTGCTAACAAGAACCTTTTAAGTAAAACAGCAATACTTCAGTCAAAATTACTTGAGAATTTGATATTGAGCTTCCTCATGCATTTTTTTTTCTGCAGCACTGGGGATTGAACTCAGGGGCATTCTACCTCCAAGCTACACCCCCAGTCCTATTTTTTTTTTATTCTTTATTTTGAAACCGGGTCTCTTTGAGGAGTGCCTCACTAGGTAGCTGAGGCTGGCCTCGAACCCAGATCCTCCGGTCTCAGCCTCCCAAATGCTGGGATTACAAGCGTGCGCCACCACACCCAGCTCCTCATGCATGTTTTAACATTAAATATTGCTATATATTTATGTATCCATAAGCAATGTGTTGTTTTGTATATTTTAAACATAGTATGATGTAAAAATTATTGTTCTGTGTATATGTTATTCTGCAGTATTATAGATATCATAAACATATTATGATATTGTTTTAATATTTAGCCACACTGACATATATCGATTTCTTAGCCATTCACTTTACTAAAATAAAGTATTCCACTGAGTGGATATACTGCAATTTGTTTATCCAGTCCTCTATCCAAGGAAATTTAGGTTATTTTCATTTTTCCAAACAAGTCCACAATCCACATTCTTACCTATTTCTTTGTCCATATGTAGGGCGTTTCTCTAGGGCAGTGATCTTTAAACTTTTGATCACATCTAATAAAAATATCTTGAGCATGAGCCCGCTATGTATGAATATGGTATTCTTTTAAAATTATGTCTATAAACCACCGTATATAGGTTAATGTGTGCCACAAGCTGATGAAATTTGGCCACATATTTCAGGAGGATGAAGGTTGGACTGTTCTTTCCAGTACTGAGACAGATGCCTTTATTACGTTTTGTTATCTAAATTGGATAATCTGCTATTAACCTTCACCCACCTGTGTGGTCGGGAGAAATCTACTGGTCTTTGGGTAGCACCTTCCTTGTTCCTAGGATCGCACAAGAATGCAGGGACTTCCACAGCCTGGGACATCTAAGGAAGCGAGCTGAAGCCATCTGTCCTTGCTGCTTGCCTACCTCATGGTCCAGGAGGGCAGGTACCTCGCCTGGTTCCATGTGAGGCTCAAGCACTGGGGACATGCTCAGCCCTGGCGCTGAGGACCGAGGATTATCGCGTGTCCCAACCCTTGCTGCTCTCGAGGAAGGCACTGGTCACTGTCCCTGCAGAGTCACACAGGTCTCCAGCACCTGAGGGCAATCCCTAAAGACTGGCTTTTACCCCTGGGTTGTCCCACTTCTTCCTTTGGAATCCTTGCAGCCCTGCCCCAGGCTCCTGGAGGCAAAAGAAATGGCTGGCTTTCCTCCTAACCTCCGCAGGAAGCCCTCATGGTGACTGTCTTCCACGTACTGGGCAACTTCTGGTTTTGGTCCTTTTCTTCTTTAACTAAAACTTCTGAAGCAAGGACCACAAAGGCCTGGCTGCCTCCTGGAAGGACTAGGAATGGGCACTGCTGTCGCTGCCTCCTTAATATCCCCAAACATCAGTAAACTAGGTAGTCCAAGTACTTAGAACAGGACCTGCCATGTCCAAACACTGTAGGGTTGTTCCCATAGTACTGACCCAGGGAAAACCTAGTGCTGTTCCCTTTTTGCCTTGGACTCTAGGAACTTTCTGTAAGCATCTTAAATCACTTAAAAAAAAAAAATAGAAAACATAGCTCAGTGCTGGGTGCACATCCTGTGATCTAGAGGAAATTACCCGACGGTTCAGCTATAAGACACACAGTTTTCTGTTTCAGGTTTGTGAATACTTTCACCCAGGCGCTCACCGTCACGATGAGTGGGAAGGTGTACGAGGACATCGCCAGTAACAATGCCAGCAGTTACCAATTTTTCTCTTCTGGCAGGTAAGCACCTTCACTGGATACTTTGCTCCAAAATCCAAGGATGTCAAGTATTTTTTCTTAAAAATATAGAGCGAGGCTTTTAATACCGAGAATGTTAACCTGTATTATTTTCTCTTTTAACAGAAAAGGCTACACAATAACCTCAGCAGAGATTTCAGAAAGCTGTACACGAGATTTCGAGTCTTCTCAACTTGAATTCGGTAGTGCTTATACCTATGTAATCCATAGGAAGGTTAGTAACTCATTAGTAATTCCTACCATCATAGCAGAAGTTCAAACTTTTTTTGTTGGCGGTGGTACTAGGGTTTGAACCCAGGGGCATTTTACCTCTGAGCCATAACCCCAGCCCTATTTTATTTATTATGAAATAGGATTTCACTGTTGAGGGTCTTGCTAAATTGCTGAGACTGGCCTAAAACCTGTGATCCTCCAGTCTCAGCCTCCCAAATGCTGGGATTACAAGTGTGCGCCACCACGCCTGGCTTAGGGAACATATTTTCAACTGCCACCAAGGACATCCCATTACAGGAATAAAAGGCAATGTTAGCGAGGCATGGTGGCACACATCTGCAATCCCAGTTCTTGGGAGGCTGAGGCAGGAGGATCACAGGTTCAAGGCCAGTCTCAGCAACTTCACGAGGCCCTCAGAAACCTAGTGAGAATCTGCTTCAAAATAAATAAATAAAAATCTGGATGGGAGTGTAGCTGAGAGGTAGAATGCTCCTGGGTTCAATCTCCAGTACCACACACACACAAAAAAAGTCAATGTTGCATGCATATGTTTAAAACGCATCCTAACTTGATAAATTGCTCGCTGCACCCTAGAAGGTCAAGCTCATTTTGCCTTTTTGAACAATTGTTATTCTAAAAGCCATCTTGACTTCAATTTCAGCTTCCTGTTTTTGCCTTAATGGTTTAGGATGATGGCTGCCCTACCGTGACAGAGTTTGAAGATATTCCACCCAACACAGTCAACATGGCCCTGCAAATTCCGCAGTACTTCCTCCTCACCTGCGGAGAGGTCGTCTTCTCCGTCACAGGCCTGGAGTTCTCCTATTCCCAGGTTTCTCATTCGTTGCTTTTGCTACCCCTCTGCTGTCTCCTGCCTTCAGAAAATGCTGCTGGGACTGGGGGAGCTGTGTGTTCATAGTTTTAGAGAGTTCTAGAAGGCACTCTGGTATCGTATCTTCCATAGAACAAGATCTTTGCGATCAGTGAGGTCTTTATTGAATAAGAATGCTATGCTGTTAGCCTTGTGAGTATATATATATTCTTGTCTATATTCTCATAGTCATGCTGGAAGTTAGCATTCTAGGTAGGAAAACCTGTATTAGTAATGGCCATCAGGGTCCTTGTAGCAGATTCTGCATTTTGAAACAACGAAATGGTACCAGCTAGTCATAAATTTAGGGTGTCTATCCTTACAGTTCACTTAGAGTCTCTAGGTCCTGATATAAGGCCTAGATTTAAGAACCAGCTTAAAAATAATTGCTTTTAAGTATACGAGAGTAATAAGGCAAATTTTTTTGATGCTCAAACTAGAATTTAATTTCTGAACTATTTTATCAAGACTGCAGTTAGAGCCCTTGTAGCCCACCATTTCTAGTGCCTTCCACTTTTGTAGTAAAGATGGTGCCATGCGCTGAATAATCCCTTTCTATCATGACCTCAGAGTCTCACCAGGGATGGGACCATTATTCAGGTGACAAGAGTTGGAGGAGGGATTTTGGAGACATGGGAGGGAGGCCACAGAAGACCAAGCTTGTAGACAGAAAGCAACCCCATCTGGGGGGTGAGGGAGAGAAAGGAAAGCCAGGGATGGCTTTGCTCAGAAATTCCCGCACAGAAATGGAATCGGCTCACCTGTAGGTCTGTCCATTTCACTAAGAATACCACTTTGCAAGTGTTTGGAGGGTGAAGGATGAGGGATTCTTGTAGGCTGGAGCAGAGGGAGGGCTTGGGTGCCTGGTTACCCAAGGGATGACCCTTTTCATATTGAAACGAGCCGGGCCTTTACTGTGCATACCTAGGGTAGACCGTAGGGTAGACCGCTGAGCGGACAAGTCAGCGGGTTGTGCTCTGCTCTGAGGCCAAGGTCTCCACGGGATTGCACTCTGCTTTGTTCCCTAGGCTCCTTCCAACATGAAGTCGGTGCTTCAGGCCGGTTGGCTGTTGACGGTGGCTGTTGGTAACATCATTGTGCTCATCGTGGCAGGGGCAGGCCAGTTCAGTGAGCAGGTACGGAGTGGGGATCACATGTTCCTCTGTCTTACCGATTAGTGGTCATCACCACACCCCTCCCTCAGCATCTGTAAATGCATGCCCACTTGGATACAACTTCCAGACTGGCCAGATAGCCTCGTGGCAAAGTGGATAACTGAATCTTTTTTGGTGTTGTTACTGTTTTTGGTACTGGGATTGAACCCAGGGGCATCCTACCTTTGAGCCCCAGCCCCGGCCCTATTTTATTTTATTTTTTATTTATTTATTTTTTGCAGTACTAGGGATTGAACCCAGGGGCATTCTACTTCCAAGCTACACCCCTAGTCCTATTTTTATTCTTTCTTTTTGAAACAGGGTCTCAATAAGTTGCAGAGAACTTCACTAAGTAGCTGAGGCTGACCACAAACCCAGATCTTCCGGTCTCAGACTCCCAAGTACTGGGATTACAAGTGTATGCCACCACACCTGGCTTCATTTTTTCTTTTGAAACAGGGTCTCACCGAGTTGCTAGGGCCTCATTAAGTTGCTGTGGCTGGCCTCCAACCTGTGATCCTCCTGTCTCAGCCTCCCAAGTACTGGGATTACAGGCTGTTTCCGCTTGGTGCCGCACAGCTGGAAATTGACAACCAAAATAACCAGATTGAATTAAAGTACCTATATCAGTCTATGGTTTTCTATCAAAGGAAACATCTTTCCTAGCTTCAGTGACTACAGCTTCGTAGCCCTAAACTAGACACAGTATCTAGGAACTTTCATAATACCTGAAGTTAAAGCCATTCTTGAGATGGTTGTCATTTTGCCAGCAAAATTAAATGAAGGGGCCGGGTGTAGTGGTGCACGTTTGTAATCCCAGCATTCGGGAGGCTGAGACCGGAGAATCCGGGTTCGCGGCCAGCCTCAGCTACCTAGTGAAACACTCCGCAACTTAGTGAGACTCGGTTTCAAATAAAGAATAAAAAATAGGGCTGGGGATATAGCTTGGAGGTGGAATGCCCCTGAGTTCAATCCCCAGTACCACAAAAAAAAAAAAAAAAAAAATTAAATGAAGAGTTTCCCGATGCTTAAACTCTTTCCCTCAGAGCAGAAGCACAAGGTCTACCTTATGGTCATCTGTTCCCACAGCAGTGTCACTATTTCTGGCATTGGGTCCCATCTGGTTGTGCTAATGCTGCATGCTGGCGAGCTCAAGGTGTTGCCAAGGGATAACATGGGGGTCTTGTCCTAGTAAAATTCAGCGCATTCTTTTTCCTGTAAGGGGTACCACTTGGTGTTCTCTTGCTCCTATCCATCAGGAACCAGCCATATATCTTAAGGATGGAGTGTTTTAGATTTTTTTTTTCTCATCTTCCCCAACCCCCTCCCCACCCCCATGCTATTAGAAAAATGTTATTGGTAATTTGGGCACTCAAGAAAAGATGGCCAGCTGAGTGTGGTGGTGCACGCCGGTAACCCCAGTACTTATGAAGCTGAGGCAGGGGGATCACAGGCTTGAGGACAGCCTCAGCAATGTAGGGAGATGCTCGGCAACCTAGCAAGACCCTGTTTTCAAGACAAAACATAAAAAAGGGCTGGGGGTGTGGCTCAGAGGTAGAATGCCCCTGAGTTCAGTCCCCAGTACTACAAAAAAAAAAAGGAAAGAAGGAAGGAAGGGAGGGAGGGAGGAAGGGAGGGAGGGAAGAAGGAAGGGAGGGAAAAAAAGAAAAGAAAAGCTGGCCAATCTACATTTGTTTGTTTTCCTGCCAATTTTCCATAACAACTCAATTTCAAAGCACTTTCCATCTAGAAGTAACAAGAAAAAGGACCCACAACATATTCACTAATATGACTTGTTTCATTTTGTTTTTTTCTTGCTCCAACTCCAATTCCTTCCAAGTGGGCTGAGTACATTCTGTTTGCTGCGTTGCTTCTGGTCGTCTGTGTGATATTTGCCATCATGGCTCGATTCTATACTTACGTCAACCCAGCAGAGATTGAAGCTCAGTTTGATGAGGATGAAAAGAAAAAGAATAAGAGCGAGGGTAACCTATATTCCACGCCAGAGTCCGTCTCTCAGACACAGATGTGAAGGTCAAGAAGCCGAGGAAGGTGGACTGAGCCCAGCCTGTACCCTGACCTCTGTCCCCAGGGGCAGGACTCCGTGTGGATGACCCGAGATGAGGAAGACATCAGAATTGTGAATGAAGCCAAGGAAGCTATTTTCTAAACAGCAACGAATCTAGAACTCTAGAGAACCTAAAACTCTCTCTCTTTTTTTAAGTCTTATTTAAAACACTTTTTTTTTTTTTTTTTAACACTGAGAGCATATCTTGCATTTAACTCCTCTCCTGGCAAATGAACTTAGTTGGACTAACTTCATTTTGAGAGTAACAGAGTTCCATATTGTTTTTCTTCTAACACTCTTATGAAAACAATGTTAAATGAGGCAGGAGCCATTGCCAAACGTGAATTTTCAAGTTTTATAATGGCATCTAGTAAGTGCTAGCTAGTATTAACTGATAATTTTATCTTTGAGGTTTTTTTTTTTTTTTCACAATCCCTCCCTACCTCGTTTTAAATTATGTGTAACTCAAAAGACCATTCAAGTAAAGGCCAGTAATGACTTTTGAAGTTTCAGTGGTATGAAATAAATTCTTGTTCTTAAGAATGTATTTGTGTGTCTTTGGGTAAGGTGAGAACTCTTTAACACGTTATCTGGTTGTAAAAGCAATATGTGCCCATTAAAATTTCATCAGAAGTTGATAAAAAAAAATTAACAAAAGCAATATCCACATAGGATAAGCCCCAGGGACATGAAATATCAAGATTTATTTCTTCTTGGTCCTCTTTCCCAGGGAGAAAAAAATCTGTTCTTTTATTTCTAGAATTTTTTTTGTGGGGGGGGGTGTGGTGTGGAGAATTGGGGATTGAACTCAGAGGCATTCTATTTCTTTCCACATACTCTGATCCAACCAACATCCAACCAAGCACAGTCTTTTTTTTTTTTTTTTTTTGTGGTACTGGGGATGGAACCCAGAGGCATTCTACCTCTGAGCTACACCCTCAATCCTATTTTTTTTATTCTTTATTTTGAAAACGGGTCTCATTAAGTTGTGGAAGGCCCGGATCCTTCCGTTTCATCCTCCCAAGTACTGGGATTACAAGCGTGCACCACCACACCCGGCTAGCACAGTCCTTTTTAATTATTTAATTAATTAACTGTGGTACTGGGGATTGAACTACTCAGGGACATTTTATCTCTGAACTATATCCCCAGCCTTTTTTTTTTTTTTTTTTTTTTTAATTTTGAAATAGGGTCTTTCTAAGTTATTGAGTCCCTCACTAAATTGTTGAGGCTGACCTCAAACCTGTGATCCTCCTGTCTTGTCTTCCAAGTATTAAAATTGCAAGTGTGTGCCACTACACCTAATTCCCTTTTTATTTTTTATTTTGAAACAGGTCCTTGCTGGGCGTGTAGTGCACACTTGTAATCCCAGTACTTCAGAGGTTGAGACTGGAGGGTCATAGTTTTGCAGCTAGCCTCAGGAACTTAGTGAGGCTCTCTGCAATTTAGTAAGACCCTGTTTCAAAAATAAAATAGGGAGCTGGGCATGGTGGCGCATGTTTGTAATCCCAGTACTTGGGAGGCTGAGACTAGAGGATTCAGGGAGGATTCAGGTTTGTGGCCAGCCCTCCACAACTTAGTGAGGCCCTGTTTCAAAATAAAAAATTTAAAAAAGGTCTTAGGGTGTAGCTTGGAGGTAGAATGCCCCTGGGTTCAATCCCCAAAGTATCGCAAAAATAAATAAATGAACAAATAAAATTTAAAAAATAAAATAGGGCTAGAGGTGTAGTTTGGAGGTAGAATGCCCCTGGGTTCAACTCCCAGCAGCCAAAAAAAAAAAGAAAGGAAGAAAGAAAAGAAAAGAAAAAGAAACAGGTCGTCACTAAACTGCTGAGGTTGGTCTTGAACCTGCAATCCTACTGTCCCAGTCTTCCAAGCCCAGATAACAGGATCTTTCTATGTGTATATCCCATAGTGTTTTTCTCAATACTGATGAGTATTTTTCTGCTTGAAGTAAAAATTCTTCAAAAACACTGTAAACACTCAATGCCTAATTCATCATATAGATATTTATTAATCATCCCAGATATCAGGCTCAGAAGGATTTTATTTTAGCATTCCTATACAAATAAGTGATAGTTCTTAAACAAACTTGTATGCCACTCTGAAGATTAACTGGTTTCCAGATTCAGAGGAACAATCTGTGTTTGGCCCTGGAGATGCTTCATACACAAGCTCATCATTAAGCCATGAAGGCTACATTGAAGAAGAGACTCAAAATCCAGAGTGAGAAATGCAAATGTGATCATCAAACCTCACCTAACACATTTCTAGCCTTGGGATCAAGTCCTAATACCTTGATGAGGGTCCATGAGGCTCTTTTTTTCTCCAGACACATTTCATTTCTCTCTCCATACTCGGATCCAACCAGCATTGAACTTCTTTGCCTCTAGAATGCACCAAGTTTTCATTCCCAAATCAAAGGGGGGGGGAATCAGATCCTGAGACACATTCTCTGTCACCCCCGACTCCCTCCAAGTCTTATATTAAGACTAGCATGCTTTGCATATGGATGGAAGTAACACCTAAAGGGCCCTCTTTGGCCTTCAAAAGGCACTAGGAGTTGGATTCTTGCTGACTATTTTATCCATAGATACTGTTATGCATTCTGGAAATATTTGGGGCATCATCATTTTTTAAAATGACAAACCATAGCGAGCTGGGTGTGCTGGTGCCTGCTTACGATCCCTGTACTTGAGAGTCTGAGATAGGAGGATCACAGTGTTGAGGCCAGCCTCAGCAACTTAGCAAGGCCGTCAACAACTTAGGGATACCCTGTTTCAAAATAAAAAACTAAAATGGGCTAAGGAGTCACAGAAAGTGAAGGGTCATCTATTTTCTCTCATATGTTGAAGCTAGGGAGTCATTGGAGTACAAGAGCAATGTTAAATCCAGAGAAAACTCAGTGGAGTGATGGAGGGGGGTCTGGGCGAGGCTGACCACAAACCTTCGATCCTCCTGTCTCAGCCTCCCAAATCCTAGAATTACAAGTGCGTACCACTGTTCCCGGCTCAACCCCATATTTTAGGAATATGGAAACTGAAGAACAGCCGCCGCCGAGTAACTCGCCCAAGTCCACGTACCAGCAATGGGAGCCAGGATGTGGACCCAACCATGTCTGAACCAAGAGAAAGACCTGCCTCCTACCCACTCAGCCACAATGTCTCCTTTCCCAAGACAGAAAGCAAAGCAATGACAGTTGAGGCCATGGAGAGGGGGTGGGGCCAAGGTAGATGGGTCCTGGGGGGCCTCGGAGGCAACCTTCCTCCTGATCACCAGGAGGGGCCCCCACCCCAGCCTGCCTGGGCAGATAAGAGGGGCTGCGTGCAGGAAGACACAGCTGCAATACCCTGCTTCAAAGGACAGACCAGGAAAGATAAACCATCTCGGCCATCTTGGAAGGAAGCTCAATGCAATGTTCTGGGGCCACTGCATGGCCCTCCCGTGGGCCTGAGGGTTAAATGCTGCCTGGCTTTGGGGGCCCCAGCAGGTGGCTCCCCCAACACCGCCAAAGCAGGTAGCTCACCGTGGAGCGGGCAGTGTGTCACTGGAGGACAGACCACAGGAGGAAGATGGGGGGAGACAGTACTAAAGAGCAAAGGCAAGCAGGGGCCCCTGAGCCCACAGCACGGGCAACAGGAGATGTGCGCCTGCTTTCCTTGTTTTACTTATTCATTTATTTATTCATCTACTCGTTCATTTTGGGCACCGAGGATTGTATCCAGGGGCATTCTACCTCTGAGCCAAACCCTCAGCCCTCTTTTTATTTATTTATTTTTGTTTGTTTGTTTGTGGTACTGGAGATTGAACTCAGGGGCATTCTACCACTGAACTCATTCCCCAGCCCTTTTGGTTTTTTTTTTATATTTTTATTTTGAGACAGAGTCTCACTGAGTTGTTGAGGTTGGCATCCTGTGTCAGGGTGTCTGCCTCAAACCCCATCAAAGGCAGCGAACAGGGAGAAAGCCTGTGCCCCCCAGCCCCCCGGTTCCCCGGGTTTACCAGCGAGTTCATGAGGCCAAGGCCTGTGTCTGATGCTGCGGGGTGGGGGTGGGGGGCTCTCCTCCTGACCTCCGGCCTCTAGCTCCCTTGGCAGTGTCTCAGAGCCAAACTGAGTTGCTGAGGCTGGCTTCGAACTTGTGATCCTCCTGTCTCAGCCTCCCACATACTGGGATTCCAGGCACATGCCACCAAGCCTGACTGTCTTGCTTGTTTTAATGAGACTCCTCGGCTCCATGGCTATGTATAAAGACAAAAGGAGTTGGGTGTGGTGGAGCACACCTGTCATCCCAACACCTCAAAAGAAGGGAGGCAGGAGGATCGCAGGTTCCAGGCCAGCCTCTGCAACTTTTGAGACCCCAATTCAAAAAAAAATTAAAAAAGGGCTGGGGATGTAGTTCAGAGGTAGAGTGCCCCTGTGTTCAATCCTGTGCCCATCCCCCCAAAATGCTAAGAGTGACCACTTCAAAACACTCGTATTAAGAGGCAAAGGGGATGAAACACGAGCTGGAGCTGGTTAGCTCAGGAAGGCTAATTCAGGAAGCATGACTTTTTATTAAAGAGTTCTTTCTCTGTGCAATATATGCCTTCACATTAATCGGCTTCAAAAAAATTTTTTTAGTATTTTTAAGCAGCATTAGCATCCAAGAAGATATGGGATAGATGCTTGCAAAATCTGAGATTTATAGTGCCCAATTATAAAATCTACTAAAGCTACAAAATGAAGGTTGATAAATGCTATGGTTTTTTTTTTCCCTTTGTTTTTCTCTTTAGGAGACAAAACACAGCCTCAGCAACTTAGTGAGATCCTGTTTCAAAATAAAAAAAATAAAAAGGCCTGGGGGTGTAGCTTGGAGATAGGAGGCTCCTGGGTTCAATCCCCAGTACCAAAAAAAAAAAAAAGACTCAAAAGGAAGAGGAACGGGATCTGGTAGATCACTATCCTGGTGCCTGAACAAAGACCCACACTCCTTAGGGGAGAACGTTCTGGAGCCCGGGGGGCCCAAGCATGGTCGTCTGCTTGCTGGGTAACAGAGGACTGGTCTGAACAGATGGCGGGCCTCAGTGCTTAGGAAAGACGGGGCTGAGTCAAGCGCTGTCCCTAACATGCCCCATTTCATCTGTTGCTCCCAAAGGATTCCAGCCCCAATCACATTGCAAAGGGGGCACAGGGTGTGTGTGTGTGTGTGTGTGTGTGTGTGTGTGTGTGTGTGTGTGTGTGTGTTTTGCTGGGGATTGAGCTCAGGGGCATTCTACCTCTACACCCCAGCTTTTATTAAATTTTTATTTGGAAACGGTCTCACTAAGTTGCTGAGGCTGGCCTCCAACCTGCGAGCCTCCTGTCTCAGCCTCACCAAGTGCACCATCACACCTGGCTGATTGTGGGTCTTAAACCCACTGATGCAGGCTTCCCCAGCTGTGCAGCATCCAGCAGGCGGACGAGAGCCCCTTCCCGGAGCTGAGCCTTGGGGCAGAGATGGCTCCAGCTGGTCTTCAGGATTTCAGTCTTCAGTGAGACCGACCTTCAGTGCAACCAAACTCCCAGCAAGTCCCTTGTCTTACCTGGGTCCTTGGATCAGTTTACAAACCTGGAATGAAATTCATAATGGGTCACGTTCAGCTTTGAAAAGTCACAACCCACGTGTGTGCAACAATTACTTACAAAGGTCCTACAGCATGCATCCCAGGAGAGAGTATGGGCGTGTGTGTGTGTGTGTGTGTGTGTGTGTGTGTGTGTGTGTGTGTGTGTGTGTGTGTGTGTCTTCTCTAAGAGCTCACAGGAAGGCTGAAAGGAGACCAGCAAAATAAACCATTCACAAAGGCGAGTAAGGCACGGAACCAATGGTTGAAGACAGGGGTCCCAAAGCCAACCTGTGGGGCACAGATGACCCACAGGGTCCCCTGGAAGTCCGCCAGGCTAGCAGAGGCTCCAAGCAAGGAGCAGGTGACTTGGGAGCGAATCACCTGCAGGTGGCAGGCCAGGAGGGTGAAGGTGGAGACACCTGGTGCCTACGCCATCGCTCTCCCTGGCTGGGTCAGTAGCCAGAGAGCGGGACTGGGCGGGAACCCTTAAATCCAACTCCCATCCCTGGCTGTGAGCTCGGTGACCCTGGGCGGGTGGTGCAGGAGTCAGGGCCATCCTTGGCATTTGTGACTCCAGGGTGGGTGCCATCCTGTGTTACCAGGTGCTGAGCCTGCCAATCTTGTACTCTGCTGTTTGCTTTCTGATCACCCTCTGGGGCCTGACTCCACCCTGGGTGCTTGGGACAGGTCAGAGAACAAGAGGATCCGAACATAACATTCTAGCAGGAACAGGTGGACCCGAAGCAATAAATCTGATCCAGCCGGGCGTAGTGGCGCATGCCTGTAATCACAGTCCTTGGGAGGCTGAGACCAGAGGATCACAGGTTTGTGGCCAGACTCAGCAATTTTTTTTTTTTGTGGTACTGGGGATTGAATTCAGGGGCATTCTACCTCCGAGCTATACCCCCAGCCCTATTTTTTTTTTTTTATTCTTTATTTTGAAACAGGGTCTTGCTAAGTTGTGGAGTGCCTCACTAGGTAACTGAGGCTGGTTGTGAACCCGGATCCTTCAGTCTCAGCCTCCCAAATGCTGGGATTACAAGCGTGCACCACCATGCCTGGCTTCAGACTCAGCAATTTAATGAGGCTCTGAGCAACTTAGTGAGACCCTGTTTCCAAATAAAAAAATGAAACAGGGCTGGGGGTGTAGCCTGGAGGTAGAAGGCCCCTGGGTTCCACCCCTAGTGCCACAAAAAATAAATAAATAAATAAAAATAAATCAATCTGATCCATAAGGAAGTGGTAGGAAGGGAAATTGTTAGATTTCGGAAAGAAACATTAGATGTTGTGGATTCTAAAAATCATGCAGAGAAACAGGGTGCGATTTTGGAAAGGGTGGTTGGAGGTCCCTGCACCAGGAGGTGGTGTGTGAGGGAAGCTGTCACCACCATCGCTGAGCGGGAGGCAGAGGGGACAGCCCTGGGAGGCCCGGGGTGGGTAGGTCTGGGGTCTTGGAGAAGCTGCAGGAGGCCAGCGCTCACGGCCAGAGCAAGGGCAGCCGGTGGCTCTGAGGGCGGAGGCCGAAGGGAATGGGTGTTTGCTCTGGGCTCCGCTGGCCTGGTGAGCACTCTTCTCTCCTGAGAAGTCCCCAGGGTTTTCAGCAGAGCAGTCTGGTGAACTGACATGCGGGGGCAGGAACCCTCTGCTGAAGCCTGGGGCAGTGGCACATGCCGGCAATCCCTGTTACCACTCAGGAGGCAGGTTGGAAGACAGCCTCAGCAACTTACCAAGACCCTGTTTCAAAATTATAGGTGATAGATGGATGGACAGATAGATGACAGATAGATAGGTGATAGATAGATGATAGATAGATAGATAGATAGATAGATAGATAGATAGATAGATAGATCTGGGGATGTAGCTCTCAGGCACAATGCCCCTGGGTCCAATCCCCACTACCATAAAAAGAGCAAATGGAAAGCGGCCAGGCATGGAAGCAGACCCCCGGGTGACTCTCAGGAGGGCGCTCAGCCCAGGGCGAGGACACCAAGGGGATGGGAGGAGGGGACTCAAGGGGCAGACCCGCAGGGCCTGGGCAGGCTGGATGTGGGAGAGGAGAGAAAGACATCGCCCACTTTCCGTATGGTTTGTCCTAGGGGCTTTGGGATTTTATCTCACTGAATACCCCGCACCGCCCTGGGGTCCGCCCCGTCAGGGTCCCCAAGCTACAGACAAGAAAGCCGAGGCACGCTGCGGTTAGGTAACTTGTCCAGGTCGAACAATGCTGTAAGCGACAGAGGCACACCACGCCTTCCTGTAGCTTTATGTGGACTCTGTTCTCTCAAATTCTGGGAGCACTCACACCTGGACCTGGGGGACGCGGGGAGTCGATGTGTGTGAGCAACAGAAAGAGAAGCGCCCGGCCTCTGTGGTTAGAAAGGAAGCTCAGCTGGGAAGCAGGGAATTGACGTTTGCATCTGCCTTTCGTTACCTGGTCTAGGTAGAAACTTCCAGTCCTAAACACATCAAGGTTTACCTGCTTGAGAGACGTAAACTTTGTTCTCCCCCTGCCCCCTGCCCCCGCCACCCTTTATAATTCTGTTATCTGCCTGGCATGTTTTTTCAGAAAGAAAAAGGACACCTCCAGTCCCCTTCCCACCTTCACAAGGGGCCAGAGAAGACCCGAGAGCCGGGCACGCTACCTGCAGGTGCGGGGTCAGGCCTCATTTTCAGAAGAGCACAGGAGAGTGGTCCCCACACAGGTCACAGAATCCAAGGTTTCTATTTGTGTGTGTGTGTGTGTGTGTGTGTGTGTGTGTGTGTGTGTTACTGGGTATGGAACTCAGGGGTATTGTACCTCTGAGCTACAGCCTTTTTTCATTTTTTGTTTCGAAACAGGGTCCTGCTACATTGCTGGGGCTGTCCTTGAACCTGTGGTCCTCCTGTCTCAGCCTCCCAAGTACTGAGATTATAGGTATGTGCCACCACACCTGGCTTTATTTTTTTTTTGTTTTGAAACAGGGTCTCACTAGGTTAATGAGTCTTATACTTGCTGAGGCTATACTTGAACCTGTGATCTTCCTGTCTGAGACTCCCAAGTACTGAGATTATAGGTGTATGTCACCATGCCTGGCTTTGTTTTTGCTGTTGTTTTGTTTTGAAACAGGGTCTTGCTAGGTTGCTGAGAGTCTTGTTACATTGCTGAGGCTGTCCTCAAACCTGCGATCCTCCTATCTCAGCCTCCCAAATACTGGGACTACAGGTGTGCACCACCATGCCCTGCCCAAGGCTTCTATTAGGTCTTCATTTGCCTCGTATGTGTTTGTGTGATAATGGGCAAGCTATTAAAGTTCGGAGCCTCACTTTTCTCATCTGAAATATGGGGATATGGTACTGTCGATCTCAGAAAGGTGTTGCAAAAATGTAATGTAAGGGAACAACCATTTGTCCAGGATGGAAGGGATTCCTGTGATGTGCTTGTCACTTTGATTTAATGAGACAGGGTGTATAAAGAGCTTGGGCTTGATGTGCAGTAAATGCCAGATAAATGCCAGCAATTCTTTTATTTCATCAACAAATATTTAGTAAGTACCTACTATGTACTAAGCTATTTAATACAAAATAGGCATGTAAAACAGGTAAAGCTCAGCTTTCATGGACTTGCAGGCCTTGGTTGAGTGCCCGGACAAGATCTTTGGGGTCCAACTATCACTGTGTTAACTATCACTGGCCTAACTCTAAACAGGAGGACAAATGTCACTAGGACTGGGCTCTGGGGAGGTGGCCCCAGGAAGGTGGCCTCTGGGCATTTGTCTCAGCTGCCCCCCCAGCAGAAGCCACTACACAAAAGGTCACTCAGAGGCTGCCTGTTTCTAAAGCACAGGAGCCCCGGGGTCTGGTCAGTCGACCACAGGGGTTTTGTCAAACGGCGCTGGGCATGCCCAGCTGTCCTTGAACTTCCCTGAGCTCACAGCAAAAATGTTTATCTGGCCAGATGTGGTGGCACACACCTGGAATTGCAGTACTTGGGAGGCTGCGACAGGAGGACTGCAAGTTCGAGAATAACCTCAGAAATGTAGCAAGACTCTCAGTAACCTAGTGAGACCCTGTTTCAAAACAAAAAAAATAATAAAAAGGACTGGGGGTGTAGCTTGGAGTTAGAATGCCCCTGGGTGGTTCAATCTCACACACACACACACACACACACACACACACACACACACACACACACACACACACAGTTTGTCTGTGGCAGTTCTCCATCTTAGCCACAAGATGGCAGAAGAGTACATCCGTGGGCACCGGGACACCAAGTCTTTTGTAAATGTCAGAAATATTAGGAGTTTTTGGTGCATACATATCAGAATGCTTCATCAAATGCTGAACACTTGTATTTCTAGAAGTTTTGGTCTTGGAACTGGCCACTGTGGACTTGGCTTGTCTGTCTGAACTCAGGCGGAGATTCCAGCAGGGAGCGCTGTTCCCCAAGGTGGCGCCACGGAGGAGGCAGCAACGACCTCCCTGAGCTGGAGAAATTCAGGAAAGACATTCACGATTACAACGCACTTCCTACCTGCTGGGGTCTGCATTTACTTTACTTTTATCCTCATCCGTTCGTTTCTTCATTCAACTAGCATTAAGCATTACTATTTTCCAGGCACTGATGTAGGTCAAACAAACTAATATAGAATGTAATACCAGCAGTTGATAAGAGTTAGGAAGCGTGGTGGCGCACGCTTGTAATTCCAGCATCTGGGAGGCTGAGACCAGAGGATCCGGGTTTGCCACCAGCCTCAGGTACCTAGTGAAGCACTCCGCAACTTAGTGAGAACCTGTTTCAAAATAAATAATAAAAAAATAATCGGGCTGGGGGTGGAGCTCGGAGGTAGAATGCCCCAGGAAGAGGACAAAGAATAATGAAGGCTGATATAAAACGTGAGTGTTCTGCCAATTTTTGTTTGTTTTGTAGTGCTGAGGATTGAACCGAGGGGCATTCTACCTCTGAGCTACATCCCCAGCCTTTTTTATTTTGAAACACAGTCTTGCTAGGTTGTTTAGAGTCTTATTATGTTAAGTCCATCCTTGAGCCTGCAATCCTCTTGTCTCAGCCTCCCACATACTGGGATTACAGGCATGGGCTACCATGCCCAGCCAATTTCAATATCTTGACAGGTTTCTTCTGGAACCTTCTCAAGGATTCCAATCTGGAGGCCTGTTGTATAGCAGAATTCCAGATAAATCTTTTTTTAAACTATCTTGGGATTTCCTTCACCTCTCTACTTGTGTGTGTGTGTGTGTGTGTGTGTGTGTGTGTGTGTACGGTACTGAGGATTGAACTCAGAGACATTCTACCTCTGAGCTATGACCCCTGCCTTTTTTTGTTTATTTTGATAAAGGGTCTCACTAAGTTGTTGAGGGCATCACTAAGTTGCTGAGATTGGCCTTAAACCTGTTATCCTCCAGTCTCAGCCTATCTCTACTTTGTCCCCGCTATGTCCCGTATCCCATGTCATTGATTTACTCTCCCTGTACTTTGGGGGGCCACTTTTCTTTTTTTTTTTTTTTTTTTTTTTTTGCGGTACTGGGGATTGAACTCAGGGGCATTCTACCTCCAAGCTACACCCCCAGCCCTATTTTTTATTCTTTATTTTGAAACCGAGTCTCACTAAGTTGCGGAGTGCCTCACTAGGTAGCTGAGGCTGGTCTCGAACCCGGATCCTCCGGTCTCAGCCTCCCGAATGCTGGGATT
>PVLC010024477.1:0-24619 GCA_004027655.1 Graphiurus murinus | reverse complement strand
GTGCCTCACTAGGTAGCTGAGGCTGGCCACGAACCCGGATCCTCCGGTCTCAGCCTCCCAAATGCTGGGATTACAAGCGTGCGCCACCACGCCCGGCGAGGCATTCTATTTCTGAGCTGCACCCAGCCCTCCCCTTTTTTAAACATTTATATATATATATATATATATTTTAAATTTTGAAACAGGATCATGCCAAATTGCCCAGGGTCTTGCTAAGTTGATGAGGCTGGTCTCCATTCTGAGATCCTCCTGTCTCAGCCTCCCAAGTACTGATATTACAAGCATGCGCCACCACGCCCAGCTTCTTTTCTGAATTCAGCTGAGAATCACCTGCCTCTTACCATATCAACTCTAGCCTTTTAAAAATTCATATTCTCAATTAAATATGAATTTAATTCATGTTCTTTTAATTTATATTCCAATTATCTGGTGGAGGAAAAGCCTCCATGGTAACCACCTTCATAAAAGCCCTCCCAAGTCAGGCGCGGTGGCATACACCTCTAATCCCAGTACTTGACAGGCTGAGACAAGAGGATGACAAGTTTGAGGCCAACCTGGGCAATTTCATGTTTAAAAATTTTAAAAAATCAAAAGGGCTAGGGGTATACTTTCAATGGTAGAGCATCCCTGGGCTCAATCCCAGTATCACACACACACACACACACACACACACACAATAATAATGATAATAATAATAATAATAAAGATAATGATAAAGAAAACCCTCCCAGATGGCTCCCTCCAGCCGTCATTCATCATTCATCATCAGTCATTATTCACTTATTTCCTGTCTGAACTTTAAATTCTGTATGGAATACTGAGAACCCCACAAATTTGTATTTGATTCCATACTTTCATGTCTTACTCCTTTTTTTAAGATTTTGAAACAGTTTTAACAAATTGCTAAGGGTCTTACTGAGTTGCTGAGGCTGTTCTGGAACCTGTGATCCTCCTGTTTCAGCCTCCCAAATCCTGGGATTACACGCATGCACCACCACTCCAGGCTCTTACTCCATATTTTATTTTTTTATTAGTGCATTATAATCATACATCTTTGTTAGGTACAAGCTGGTAAAGGCATACATGCACACATCTCTCATTTAACCCTTTCCCAATTCTCGCCCCATTCCCTGCTTCTGAAGTTCAGTTTAGTGATTGACTTTGATATGTTTGTGAAAGTACATCTTGTGCATTAGGGTGCCCCCCCATCACCTTCAATTAAGTCACCTTCTTTACTCATCTAAGGTTTCTCCTTCTTCATCTAGAGTCCCTCTTATGACCCACTTTCTCCCTAGATTCTGCATATTAGGGACAGCATATGATTTTTAACTTTTTGTGTCTTATTCCATATTTTTTAAATACAAATTTCCACTCTCTGATTATATTTTAAGTGTCTAGAAGGCAAACCTTGGAGCTTTTACTTTTACCTCTGGTGGTAACCTGTGATAGTATCAGGCATTTTTTAGTACCTGATGTGATTTAGAAGTGTGTCTCCCAAAGGCCCGGTGTTGAAGGCTTGACCAGCAACCCACACTACTGGAGGTGACAGAACCTTCAGGAGGTGGCAGTTAGGTGTTTGAGGGCATGCCCTTGAAAGGGATAATCAGGCTCTTGTTGCTGCTGCTGCTGCTCCTCCTCCTCCTCCTCCTCCTCCTCCTCCTCCTCCTCGTCCTTCTTCTTCTTCTTCTTTCCCTCTCTCTCTCTCTCTCTCTCTCTCTCTCTCTCTCTCTCTCTCTCTCTCTCTCTTTCTCTCTCTCTCTCTCTTTCTTTCCTGGCTGCAGTAAGGTGAGCAGCTTTGCTCCACAACACCCCCCCACCACAATGCTCTGCTTTGCCACAGACCCAAAACGATGGACCCTAGCAATCATGAACTGGGACTGGAGCCTCTGACACTGTGAGCTAAAATAATCTTTCTCCTTATAAATTGATCATCTCAGGTATTTTGACCCAGTGACAGGAAGCTGACCAGCACCGTGCCCAATATCTAAACATGTGCCAGCTTCACTTGTAAGGGACCGAGGATCTTTCACATTAATGGTGATGGTTTGGTTATAGTCATGGCTACCTCCTCCTTTTGGCCAATACGTGATAAACTACTTTAAACCTTGGAAATGCCAGAGTTGAAGGAGTAGGGGAGAAAGAAGGGGATATACTAGCACAGAAGAACTGTGAGAGGATCCTTGGTTTTGCATGTGAAAACTCTGATTTCAGCGCAGTAACAAGAGTCTACTAATGCCAGGAGCCAGCTGTTAGTAGCTAAAAAGTCTCACTGCTCTTTAAACTTGCTCAAATGTCACAGGATTTTGTTCTAACTTACAAAAAAAAATGGGCTGACTGCCTACTTTGTTTCAACTGCCTTGATGAGTTACCCCAACATTTGCTTCCTTTTTAATGTTATTTCCTACTAGACACAGATTTGTGGTTTGATTACAATAATCAGTCTCATAATTAAAGCCATTGTTTTTTTGAATGCATAGCTGATTCTAATATATAGTCAACTTCATTCAATAGGTTTGGACAAAAAGACACAAAATCACTTAAAGAGAGTACCTGAAATGAAGGAAATGGAGCTCTATAAGCAACAAATATCACAATGCCATCTTTGACCCTTCCAAGATAAGCCAGCTGAATTAAGACCTAGAAAATATGGTCTGGAAATTTTGATATTTGAAGCTACAAACAATTCTACCACTCTATCAGAATACTCAGAAGGAGAGAGGGAGGGAGGGAGGGAGGTGGGAAGGAAGGAAGGGAGAGAAAGAGAGAGAGAGAGAGAGAGAGAGTGAGAGAGAGAGAGAGAGAGAGCACTCATGCACAAAACCTCACATCAAAAAAGGTCCTTCTAGCACTGAATATATGATTCCAACCAGAATTGATCTGTTATTCAGTGAACAAAGATAAGATCAATACCTTCTTATTACTAATAAAGCCCTGAATAAACTGCTGATTTGGAACAAGGGGGTTCGGTGGAGGTGGGGAATCCGGTGAGGAACTGAAAAAACAAAGATTTTTATCTTTAGATTCCAGAAAACATCAGAATGGAATTTTAGATGAGGTTTTGAGATGAGGCATCTATGTTTTGTTTCCTTGATCAAGCCGCTGTGGCTGCGTCCTTTAAACACTGATATGTGCCCGTGACTTTGTCTTTCGGCTAGACCAACCAAATCAGATGATCCTTATTGTGACAAATCACATTATGCAGAGTTGTTAGTTGCGAACAATAGTAAATTGGCTGTTTAAGCAGAAAAAGGGTTTGGAAGAGGATAATAGTTACCTCTCAGAATCTTCAGATGAAGAAGAGAATGGGTTGATGGACTACGTGGGCAGGAACGCAGCCTAAGTTACGCTGATCTACTGGCCCACAGCCCACTGACAGTGTCCCAAGACAAAGGCCCAGACGAGGATCTCCCACTCAGAGGCCACTCAGACTTTTTACTTCTGCTCTCAGCTGTTAATCTGGCATGAAAGCTGCGTGCAAGGCCCTTGCTTTGCTTGGTGGCTCATTCTTCTAAATCAAAGCCTACCACCAGGACACTTCATCTGTGTCGCACAGATCACAGTCCTTTGCTGAGCTGCCACGGGTGTCAGCGTGCTGAACTATATTGGTACCAAAGCTAAAGGGGAAAAAGAAATCTGACTTAATTAGATTTTTTCTATCATGAATATTTTTGACAAAAAATTTTTTAAAATTTTTAATTTTGTCAAAATTAAAAATTTATTTTAATTTTTTTAATATTACTTTATTATTATTATTATCTATCTTGGTTACTGGAGTGTGTGTGTGTGTGTGTGTGTGTGTGTGTGTGTGTGTGTTTTACTGGGGATTGAACCCAAGGGACTCTACCGCTGAGCTACACCCTCAGCCTTATTTTATTGTTTGTTTTGAAACAGGGTCTCACTAAGTCGCTGAGGCTGGCCGTGAACCTGCCATCCTCTTGTCTCAGCCTCCCAAGTACTGGGATTACAAGTGTGGGACACCACGCCCAGCTGGCACACAAATCGTCCTTGTGGAGCTTCTTTTAATTAGTCCACCGAGGAGAGTTTCTGTCTCACTCACCCTGATCACAGCCCTGTTAAAGGAGACTGGGAAAGTGAACACCTAAATATAAGACCAAGAAAAGGGAGTAGACAGAAAAGAATGGCCCCAAAGATGTCCACATCCTAATCCCCATGGCAAAAGGGTTTCACAGATGTGACAGAGGAACCTGAGATGAGGAAATCATCCTGGATTAGCCAGGTGGGTGCTCTCTACCCACAGGTGCCTGGTAGGGGAATGAGAAGAGAGAGAGGACGGGTGGTGATAGAAGCGAAAACAGGACAGGGGACTTGAAGGCTGGGCTACTCAATGAGAAGAGGGGTCCCAGCCCATGAATCGGGGAATATCGGCAGCCTGTCAGAGTTGGAAAAGGCAAGGAAACAGATTCTAGAGGCACCAGGAGGGATGCAGCCTCCACCGTTGTGATTTTTACCCCAGAGAGACTTATTTGGGCTTCTGATCTCTTGGATTATGAGAGAGTAATCTGTGGGGTTGGGTTTTGTTTGTTTGTTTTTGTTGTTGTCATTATTGTTTGCAGTTGAACCCAGGGGCATTCTACCCCTGAGCTACACCGCCATTCCTATTTTGTATTCTTTATTTTGAAATAGAATCTCATTAAGTTGTGGAGAGCCTCACTAAGTAGCTGAGGCTGGCCACGAATCCTCGGGTCTCAGCCTCCCCAAGTACTGGGATTACAAGCATGCGCCACCACGCCCGGCATCTGTGGTTTTAAACCACTAAGTTTGTGCTAATTTTTACAGCAGCAACAGAAAACTGACATAGTTGTTGAAGTCTGAATTTCGTGTAAGACTATTCAAAATGATTGGGGCAGTCAGAAAGCATGACAGTCACCACCACCTGACAATTACACATTTTCTACCTATATTTTTATCTTTCTACTCAGACTCCAATATTTAGGTTGCTCCTGCGGTTCTTCTTCTTCTTTTTTTTTTTTTTTTTTTTTTTTTTTGGCAGTACTGGGGATTGAACTCAGGGACATTCTACCTCCGAGCTATATGCCCAGCCCTATTTTTTATTCTTTATTTGGAAACAGGGTCTCACTAAGTTGCGGAGTGCCTCACTAGGCAGTTGAGGCTGGCCGCAAACCTGGATCCTCTGGTCTCAACCTCCCAAATGCTGGGATTACAAGCATGCACCACCACACCCAGCTTCCTGCGGTTCTTCTAATCAGGCTACAGGCAAATAGCATTTGTCTGGTGAAGTGTTCCCCAGCCATCTCTAGGTGTCTTGAGTCATTTGTGTGTCCAATTTCCCTAGGTCAATTTTCTCTTGAAAAGAGAAAATAGGGGTCCTGACTTCTGCTTTGCAAATGTTCCAGACAAAAAAACACAGAACCCAAGCCTTCTCTTCCTCCCAACAACAGCCACAATGAAATACTACAGTATTTCTTAGATTTTTTATTGGAAAATAATGACTTCATGTCTTTATTAAGAATGGTTCTAGCCAGGAATGGTGACACATGCCTGTAATCTCTGTATTTGGGAGGCTGAGACAGAAAGATCACAGGTTCGAGACCAGTCTTAGCAATTTAGCTAGATCTTCAACAACTCAGCAAGACTCTGCTTCAAAATAAGAAGTAACAAAAGGACTGGAGATATAACTCAGAGGTAGAATGTCTCTGGGTTTAATCCTCAGTACAAAAAAAAAAAAGAAAAAAGATTCTAACCTAACACAATGTAAGTCTCCTTACTGGAATAAAAAATAGTCCCAATAAATCCTACTTTAATTGTTTACCTAGTGCTTGATTTTCCAATGAAAACCTAAAGTGCTGTCACATTATAAAAGACAATTTCCTGTTCCTTAGGAAAAAATTACTCTCCTCAGATAAGTAGGGCACACTGTACTTTCAGTAACTAACTAAAGGCTACGTTTATGAAAGGCTGAGAGTGTGGTGTGGAAATGGAATGCTCTTGGGTTCAATCCCTAGTACCAGTGGCTTCCCAAACTCACAGCAGAAAAACACCCACGAATCAAGAATCAGGTCCTTTCCAGACTCAGGTTCTGTGGCACCTTGAACTTGCACATCCAGCTCCAGAACGGTGAGAAATAAGCTTCTGAACGGTGAGAAATGCCACTGCTTCATGGCATTTTGTGACAGGAGCCGGAATGGTCTAAGACATATACACATATGTATTTATAAAATATACACATGTGTCTTCACATACATATACATGTATGTGTAATATCTGCCTTCTCTGCAAGAATCCCACAATCCAATGTGCTGTGCTCTGCCCTGGCACCACTAGCCAGGTGTAATTCCACATAACGGATCTCTCTACTTCCACTCTCGTTCCCTATAAGCCATTTCCTATGCAGCAAAATTGAATTAGATTACACCATGGCGCTGCTTAAAACTCTCCACGGCTTTCTGTTGTGCTTAAAATAAAATTGGAACTCCTTCCCCTGGCTGAGCTGGGCCCTTGCCTCCTCTCTGAGCCATGGTTGAAGGTCCTCTCTCTAAGCTCTGTCAGGAGGACCTTCTTCCTACCCTCGGTGTGCCAAGCTCAAGCCCATGTTGGGCCCTTTGGACTCTTCTTCTGTCTCCAATGTTCTTCCTCAGTCTTCAACGGTCTAATGACTTCCAATCATGAAGGAAAGGGCTCGTCCTAAACATATATATATATATATATATATATACATATATATTTATATATGTATATATATATATATATACGTATGTGTATATATATATATATACACACACACACATATATATACATATGTATGTATATACCTAGGGGAAATTCTCAGCCTGGCTGTCACTAGCCTGGAGGTTCATTTTGTACCTACGTTCGTGTGTACATTGGTATATGGTTATATAAAAGGAAAAAACTTGAGCCAGCATGGTGGCACACATCTGTAACATCAGTACTTGGGAGGCTGAGAGAGGAGGATTGTAGGTTCGAGGCCAGCCTCAGCAACTCAGCATGACCCTGTTTCAAACTTAAAAAGATAAAAATAAAAAATTTACAAGAGGGCTAAGGATATAATGGCTTGGAGATTGAATGTTCCTGGGTTCAATTCCCAGTATCAAAAAAAAAAAAAAAAGGAAAGAACTTGTCTACTGCATTAATTATTAACTCTGGTACATGGCTCACAGTCAGCCCTCAGTAAAATGTGCTTAACAAACTAATTTATTAATAGAAATTTGATGAACTGTTGATTTCAGTCAGTTGAATTGAGTAGGTTGCAGTTTTATTAAGTCTACTTTTATTAAATTCCTTCTCATAAGCAACCTACAGGGCAAAAAAAAAAAAAAGTAGGTGACTTTATAAAAATAGCCTGACCAGGTCTCGGATTTCTTTGAAACACCTACAAGCAAAGGAGTTTGAGGATAACAAGAAGATCACAGGTGTCTAAAAATAACCTCCGTTTAAAAACAGGCTCCCTGCCAGGCTTTGTAACAGAGCTCAAAAACCCCATCCCTGCGCCCTTTCTAGGAAACCTCAGTGCTGTGCGTCTTGACAGTCTCTAATTGGCGGTGCTCTTAAAGGACCTTAAAATAAATAGTAGGCCTTATCTGATTTGAAATGTATCCAAATGTTGTCATTTAACGCAGATTGTGCTCTAGTAAAGCCTATCGCACTGGGAAGGCAATGTTGAACTTGTCTCTGCTCCTGAACAAGAGATTCAAGAGAAAACAAGTTAATGTGTATGACTCTACTTGAATTAAGTTTTGAGAGAACCAGCCTTATCAAATGCTAATATTGAGACAAAATGTTAAAATAAATAACCAAGGACATACTGATTCTTAGAGAGCCCAGTGTCTGCCTCTACATTGTCATTTTGTCGGACAGAATTCCTATTCAAATACAGAAATTATATGCACTATAAAGGAAAATGAGAACATGATATTATATTCAGCCCTAGGCAAAATTTTATACTAGACAAAATTTGAGATCCGTGTCCCTAATCTTATTCACACACACACACACACACACACACACACACACACACACACATGTGCCTATGCATATGCCTCATCCAATAAAAAAAAAGAAAGCATTTGATATGATTTATCAATATTTTGGTTTATATTTGCAATCCTGGGGACTGAACCCAGGGGTGCTCTACCACTGAGCCACCTCCCATCTCTTTTTATTTTTTTATTTTTATTTTGAAACAGGGTCTTGCTGAGTCCCCAAGGCTGGCCTCAAACTGGTAATTTTTCCTGCCTCAACCTCCCAAGTAGCTGGGATTATAGGCATGTGCCACCACACCAAGTCTGACATTAATATTTTAATATGAACTCATATCGGTGTCCTAAATCTTCCAGAGATGTTTTATCTGTCTCTTTTTTAAGCCATGGAATGAGATATTTTGTCTCTGACAAGGGCATTTTGTTATTGAGCATGGATGTGAGTATTTTAGGACTTTTATTTGAAGTTAGAAACCTACCACTTTCCTGAAATCACACCGTTTGCATAACTACTTACTTTCCGGTAAGTGTGTCACTTTAGAAAAACAGCTCTACCCACCCAGAAGAGAGTTCTGTCCTTGGCTTCCAGCTGGATAGAGCCATTAACAGAAACACAGGCTTGAGCAGTTCCACCTGTCTTCTGAAAGCACAAACACGCCCACGCCTCATCCACCTTCTTTTGACTAACAGCTCAGCGAATACTGCGGAGTTCAGTATCAATTTCTTAATTATTCACTCTGACTGTGCTTCCGTGAAAACAGAGACATTTCCATCTCCCTTGTTTCCTCACATTTTCCCTCAAAAGAAAGATCTTGTCAGAAACAATTCTGACTTGTTAGAAATCAAGCTGTGTTCTGCAAGAGAGGTGCTCCTCAGAGCACAGCCTAGGATGAGTTTTCCTATGCAAGGAACGGGCATCCCAAAGGAGTGACTTAGGCAGAACCGCTAGACCCAACCAAATTTCAGGCATGGTGGTGCATGCCTGTGATATCAATCCTTGGGAGGCTCAGACAGGAGGATCGCAGGTTTGAGATCAGCCTCAGCAACATAGTGAGACCCTGTTTCAAACCTAAAAAAAAAAAAGGGCTGGGAGTGTAGCTCAGTGGCAGAATGCCCCTGGGTTCAGTCCCCAGCATCACACACACACACACACACACACACACACACACACACACACACACACAAAAGCAAAAGTTTGAGAAGGAACCAAATTGACACATGATTCACGCACCTGCAGGCTCACCCTCACCCTCGCTTTCCTCTCCCATCATGCAGAACTATTTACAAGCAGGGTCTCCCTTCAACATGGGACTGTCCTACTTCCAAATATGCTTCTTCACCTTCTTTCTCTGCCTCCCAGTCACTACCATACCTTCAGCAGGGTTTACTTCGGGTTTTATAACTCCAGCACCCACCCCAATGTGGGTCACCGTGTCAATGCCTAATAAGGGACCAACAAAGAAATGGAGAGAGGTTGATCCACAGAGGAACCAGGCTGGACCTGTCCAGGCCCTCCCTTTAAAATTTATAATGTAGAACTACACATAAGCATTCTCTTCCGCATAGGGCAGCTGCAAGGTGCAAACTAAGAACTGCCAGAGGCCGCGTGAAATGACAGTGTGAACGCAGGAGGCCGATCAATACAGAGAAAGCAACAGAATGAGAAATGAGTAGAGAGTGTCCTGCTGGCCTTCGTACCTCGCATCTAGCTGGGTGTGCACGCTGGCCCTTCTCTTAGCTACAGGATCCTTCCAGGAGACTCCCCTTTTTGCCAAGCTGTGGTTGAGTTGAATTTACACAGTTTGCCATGAGAAGAGTGGTCTGAACACCGTAGAGTGCCTTCTGTTTTCTCAACCACATCCTAAAGGTCTTGAGCATAAGCACTTACTTTCTTTTGTCTTAGCGACCTCCATGGTACCCAGCCTGCTGCTGAGTGTACAAAAACACTCGGTCAGCAGCACACTGATGCTTTCCTGATGATGTGCTCCGTGTCTCTCCCGTTTCATATTCAAACAAGACAGATGCAGAGTGCATTTAAATTGAGGAAAGCATTGGACGACCACACTGAGGTGAAGCTCCTATGGCAGCCAGCCTCCAAGGTGACCCCACTGAATCCTGCCTCCTGATACTCATATCTTTCATAGTTTCCTCCTATGTTGTAACAGAGTTGATCCATGAGACTGATAGCATGCAGCAGATGAGGTGTCACTTCTGAGTTTCAGTCCTAAAAGGCTGAGACGTCTATCTTAGGTGTTCACTAGTTCAATGTCCCTCCTCCTGGGCATCGCGGGTCTGGGGAAAGCCAGCTGCCACATTGTGAGCAGCCCTATGGAGAAACCCATCAGGCAAGGAACAGGGTGCTCAGACAATAGCAGGGAGAGTCAGGGGCCTGCTGACAGCCAGCTAGGTGACTGGAACCTGGAAACTTTAGCTCCAATCTAGTCTCCAGACAGCTGCAGCCCTGGCTCACATCTTAACTGCAACCTCACAAGAAACCCAGAGGCAGAACCACCAGCTAAGCCTATCTGATTTCTGACCCATAGAAACTGTGAAATCATCAGGGTGACTACAATCCCTCTGGTCCCATAGATGGGTCAAAGGTGCAGAGAGGACAAGGTGGCATGCAAGTATTCCATGGCCTCGGTTGTCAGGGTTGATAATGGGGGCCAGAGATCAAATACAAAGACAGTAACAACAAAAGAATAGGGGGTGTGATGGCTAGGCTTAGTGGTCAACTAAGGATTGGTAAAGCACCCTCCTGCAAGTGTCCGTGAGGGTATTTTCAGAGATGATTGGCAGATGAGTCAGCAAACTGGGGTGGGAGAGCCACCCTGAATGAGGGCGGGACTGCCCAGAAGGACTGCAGCCTAGATGGAACAAAAAGTGCGAGGACGGGAAGGTTTGTATGCACATGTGCGTCGGACTCTTCCCCAGGGTGTGTATTGTTAGGTGGTACCATCTCCCAGGGACACCAGACTCCGGGTCCTTCAGCCTTTGAACACAGACCTGCACCAGGGACTCTGTGGGGACTTGCAGGCCTTCAGCATCATCAGTCCCTCTCGTTCTGAGGCCTGAGCAGTTACTGATTTCCCCAACTCTCTCTCCTGCAGACAGCCACTGCAGGAGTTGCTGCCCTCTGATCCTGTAAACCAGCCTAATAAATTCCCTTTCATAATTATATATCAATTCTATTGATTCTGTTTCTCTGGGGAACCTGACTAATACCAAAAGGTGATGAGTGCCAGCGATCTCAGAGATGAGGACAAAGGAAAGAAATCTGAACGTTGCTTTTGCTCTCAGCCAAACCAGGGTTTCAGAACCAGGAATCAACACCAACGTGAGAAAAAGGCCTCAAAGGTCTCTCTCTGCAGCTCAAACTGGCACATAGCTAACCCACAGAAGGCAGGAGCGATCACAGCGCAGGAGAAAGCTTCCTCCCGGAATGAGACTGCTTTACCCTGAACTCCACCGAGCTCTGTATGGAGGCTGTGGGACTTAGTGTCTACCAGAAACCACAGCAGAGAGTCCCAAAATACGATCAGTGTCCCATTTACTGCCAGGGCGGGGCTGGAGAGCTTCCCGTCTATTCTCTAACGCGTTTTCAGGAATTGACAGAGGCTACTTCTCTAGCACTTGACACCCTCTCTAATCTACAGCATTCTTTCTGCTCATTACAAACCCTTCACTACTTACTGGCGCTCTTTCTGTAGAATTTTCCAGACTTAGCTCACCTGTCCCCTTTTTCTTGACTTCTTTTTACATTAAAGATTCTCTTAGATTCAGTCTATAGCTCTGGTCATCCAGAAAAATGGCCAGCTACCTAGCCTACACCAGTCTTCCCATTCTCTAAAAACCCCTGCCACTTTGAATATAAACCATAGATTTGGGTGCTTCTCATTAATATATTCTATTATTATCCCCCGCTCCCCCCAATGCTTGGTCTTCTTCAAAGACTATAGATGGCATTTTTTAGTTGTATCACGTGGTTTCCAAATCCAACCATACATCAAATTCACCTTTGATGCTCTTTAAAGGCTTCTAAGAAAATGCCAATTTCAAGTTTCCATGTCAGATTTATTGACTCAAAATTTGCGGAGCGAGGCCTAGGAGAACATCAGGTTGACAAGCCCCTTGGTGATGGGGCTATAGCTGAGCCTGCACAGCTCCATGGAATGACGCTAGGGACCTCAGCAATGCTCAACAAGCATTTTTTGTTTGTTTGTTTGTTTCTGTGGGGTTTTTTTGTTGTTGTTCTGTGGTGATAGGGCTTGAACCCAGGGTTCTCCCTCCAAACTACATCCCTATCCCCAGTTTTAGGGTTTTTTTTTTGTTTAGTTTTGTGTTTGAAACAGGGTCTCACTAGGTTGCTGAGAGTCTCACTATTTGCTGAAGCTATCTTCGAACTTGTGATCCTCCTGTCTCAGCTGCCCAAGCACTGGGATTACAGGTGTGTGTCACCACATCTGGCTCAACAAGCATATTTTGATCAACGGAAATGACTTTTCTAATCTGATCCACTGGTCCTGCTTGGATATAATCACAGATGCTATAAAACAGGAATACAGATAGTTTAGTCCCAACTAACTGGAACTCTGACTATATAAAATTAACTTATTTTTTTCCTTGAGTAGTTAGAATTAAAATCTTTACACAACCAAGATAGAGGATAGATGTGTAATAAAGCAAGTAAAGTGTTAATGGTATAATCCAGGTGGAGGGTACTTGGATGTTTACTTAGAATTTTCTTAATTTACTATATATTTAATTTTTCATTATAAAATGCTGAACAAAACTTATTTAAATCTATATTTCAAACATCAAACCAACCCAAATTTATTCTTACTGGATTTCCTTCTTCCTTCCTTTCTTCTTTTCGCTCTTGATTATGGTCACTAAGAAAAATCATAGAAGAAACATTTGTCATCAAGAGTCCATCTCTTAGAGCTGGGTGTGGTGGTGCATGCCTGTAATTCCAGTACTTGGGAGGCTGAGACAGGAAGATCACAGGTTTAAGACTAGCCTCAGCAACTTAGCAAGACACTGTTTCAAAAGAAAAAATAAAAAGGGCTGGGGGGTGCAGCCTTGATTCCATTCCCAGTACCAAATATCAAATATATATATATTCTGTCTCTTGGGCCCAAACACTTAGATATATGCTTTATGAAGAAAATAATGTTGTGAGACATCAACTCTGATACTTAGGCGGCTATAAATGCTGCTTTAGGTGCTTTATTTAGACAGTTGATCACAGTAATTCCATATTCAAACATAAAAATTATTATAGTATTTTTACTTTTTCTGTGGTACAGGAGATTGAACTCAGGGACATTCTACCTCCAAGCTACACCCCCAGCCCTATTTTTTATTCTTTTATTTTGAAACAGGGTCTCACTAAGTCGTGGAGGGTCTCACTAGGTAGGTGAGACTGGCCGCGAACCCAGATCCTCCAGTCTCAGCCTCCCAAATGCTGGGATTACAAGCGTCGGCAACCACTCCCGGCTGTATTTTTACATTTATATAAGACATTATGTAATATGTATAATTCAAGCTGTACACTGTTATTTTATCATCCCCACCCAAAAAATAAGCTGTAAAAATAGCAGGTATATTTTAATAGATAAATTAAATTTGAGACAAGTGGTTTTCTATTGATCCACAGTAGAATATTTCCTTTTGCCAAATCAATGAGTATATCTCATGGGTCTAAAATGGTGCTGAGAATGAGGAATCTATTATAACAGATTAATACTACAGGATATCAAAAATACTGCATGCTATCTGTTTAAATAGAAGTGCTATTTTTAAAAAAAAACTGTGAGAAAAGGGATAAAAGAATTCTCTGTGGAGAGTTTAGCATATATCCATGGTTTTGTGTTTATTTGATTATATTTATGGGTCAATCAGAGAAATAGAGCCAAAGGGATATACACAGACACACAGAGAAATCTATCATGAGGGAGTCGCTCACATGATAATGAGGCTGAGAAGTCCTATGATCTGCCATCTGCAACCTGGAGGTCCAGGGAAGTTGGTGACATCATCCCAGTCCAAATTTGAAGGACTGAGAACTGGGAGTTCCAATGGTATAAGTGCTGAACAGAGTCCAAAAACTCAAGGATGATGAGGGCAAATATCCAAGGGCAGGAGAAGGAGACAAATGTCCCAGAAGAAAGAGTAAATTCATCCTGCTAAAGCATTTTTAATTAGGAGGTCATTAGACTCGGACGGATCCAGAACTCTAAGTTCCTTCTTAAACCCATCATCAATAACAGAGCAAAACTAGAGACTTTCCCAATCAGAAATCACGCAAAAACCTCCCACTAGGATTTCTCTACTCTAACCATCTAAACTATTTTGTCTTACTCCTGTGTCAGCTTGTCCTGGGAGAAGAGATAACTTTGCTGGAAGAGGGTCAGAGGAGTTCCCAGGGACAGGAAGATCCTGACTCAGGACCAGAGGGAAAGAATTTCAGCACATACAAGTGGAGGCACAGAGATTTACTTAGGAAAGCGAAGAATACATACTTCAGGAAGAATGCATGGGGGCCATTGAAAGAAGAGAGAGGGAGAGAGAGAGAGAGAGAGAGAGAGAGAGAGAGAGAGAGAGAGAGAGAGAGAGAGAAAACGAGTGCCATTTGGGAGTTTCCTGGCTCTTCTTCCAAAGGAAACTCAGTGAAGCAGAAGTATGAATAGGTATGTGAGGATATCAGTCCAGGGATCGAAGGAAAGTCTATGGTGATCTGTCATCATCCAGATACTTCACATTGTCTCCATTGTCTGACCAACAGATAATGCTAGAAAGTCCTCTATAAGCTAGATTGCTCAAGATATCATATCTCTCTTTGCTTAATTGATTTATTGGTGAGGTAATTAACAGTACATCAGGTAATTATAGTTTTTTCGTAACTTGAGGATTTCCCAGGAATTTGGGGATGATAAGCTTGGGAGAGAGACAGGTTTGGGGAGTGAAGGCATGAGGAAGCACAAAGTTTGCCTTTAAACTTACATTTTCCTTGTCCTTCATGTCTCCTTTCTACCTCCCCGCCCCCCTTCTCTTTTCTCCTGCCTCAAACCAATGCTGCTGGGTGGAGCACACTGTACCTCTGAGTGCTGCCTGAGGCCCAACTCATCCTTTGGGCAGATAAACTCCATTAAATTTACTTTGTCTAAGGTTTTTCTTTTAACAAACTTTCTCCATCATTTTGTTCTCTCTGGACCCTCAACAGACTACATGATGCCCACCCACAACGGTGAGGGCAATCTTCCTCACTCAGTCCCCCAATTCAAATGTAATCCCTCCTGAAAACACCCTCACAGACACGCCCAGCAATCATACCTTCCCAGCTACCTGGGCTCCTGTAGTCCAGTCAAGTTGGCACATAAAGTTAACCATCACAATGACCTCACCATACCCAGAGAAGAATCATATACACACCTTCCACTACAATGTCAGCAGGCATGATTTCTCAACTTCACTTATCAGATGGCTCTGACACTTTTTTCCCCTCAATAAGCACTCACCAGTAGATACTTCCCACTGATAAACCAGGTTACTCACTATTCTTCCAACCCCAACCCCCTTTGCACTATCTTACCTCCATGTTTTCAGTCTGATCAATCTCCCTACCTAATATCCTAATACTCTCTCCCTTCCCACCATCTTCACCCCACCTATGTTTTCTGTAGCCATCCAAATCCTTGCTCTCTGTGACATCTTGTGGACCACTTCATCCCAGAGTCATTTCTCCCTCTCCTGAATTTTTTGGATGTGCATGGTTCATAATATTTATTTGGAAACTGATGAAAATTTATTCTTCTCTTATATTTCCTAAACATCACTTATTTATGATTCATCTCGCCCATTATTTAATATCCTTTTGGAAAAGACTTCATCCTAAATTTCTTCGGGAGCCCAACAATGCCTTACAACCAAGAGAACAATGTAAAATTTGGGATAGATAATTGTTAACTTATAGAAGAAAAACAGGAAAAAGAGACAATATAAAAATCATAGGCAATATTTATTGTTTACCTCCCTCCCAGATGTTTGCTATTACTTCATTTAATCTAATATTCTATAAGATTTTTATTATCTCTATTATACAAATAAAGAGTATGAGGTACAGAGGTATTGAGTATATAGTAAGTGGCTGCCTGGACGTCAAGGTAGATGATAGCCTCTTCTAGGTAAGGACGAAGTATTTCTCCTGAAAAGTGTTCAACATCCACCCAACAAATGCTTCAGGTATGTTATGGTTTGAGAAACCTACCAGTTTTAAAAAGGAAATATGTCCTTGAAGGAAAATTTTCTCCTCTGCCCCAGAGTCCTCTCCAACTCGCCACCCACCGCAGGGTTGAGTTCAGGCTTCTGATGAATCCTGGCAGCTCCACCTGCCTGAAATTCTGGCTCAACTGAAAATAGTCTCATCAGCCTTGTTTCTAAAACTTGGGTCAAACATAACTAGCTGGGTCCTACCTATTCCTGGTTAAGTTGGTGGTAGGGAACAATAAAAATGTCAGTGTCAACAAAAGACAAGTAGAAAATTTCAACTTTTAAGATAATAAAATATTAGAGTAAACATAATATTTTATGTATAACAAAATAGTCTGACTTGCTAAGAACAATTGCTAGGATAACTTTTTGTTAAGCAAAGCTGGTCATAGTGGCGCACACCCCAATACTTGGGTGGCACATGCTTGTAATCCCAGTCGTTAAGAGGCTGAGAAAGGAGGATCACAGGTTCAAGCCTAGCTTCAGCAACTAAGCAAGGCCCTCAGCAATTTATTGAACCCTGTTTAAAAATAAAAAATAAAAATAGGGCTGGGAGTGTAGCTCAGACATAGAAAACACCTTTGGGCATCATCCCCAGTACCACGGGGAAAAAAAAAGTAAACATTTATTTGGCAGACAAAAATCTGTATATTTCCAACAATAACTGCTTTAAATATCAAAAACTCCAAAGTCATCATGATTTTTTGTTCATCTTGTTTTGACTTATGGCCTAAAATTCTCCCAAGGAATTAAAAAATTCCAAAACCCAGGATAGTGACCATTAACTATGCCCATCTTAAAAACAGAGCTATTTTAGTGTCTAGGAAACCAAATTTAGGAAAGTAAAACAAAATGGTAGCCATAAATATATAGCTATCCAAAGAGCCTCTAAAAACTAAATTGTATTAAATTAATTGACCTCTCAACCCCTCCTTTAGGGGATACCTAGGACATTCATACTCATAAGAAAATTCATTATGAAATAACGCATCCAGGAGTTTCCTATATTCATATAGAAATTAACATTAATAACCATACTGTTCTCTTCCACAGCACCTGCTCCCAACTGTCCCAGTTAATTAAAGCTTGCAAAGTGGCTTTAGCCAGGGGCGATCCTTTGAATCATATACCATACCATCATCCTCTGTGCTCAGAGATATTATGCTGACAGTTTTATTTCCCTGATGAACTAAGTGATTGAACCAAAGAATGCACAACAAGCAGTCCTCACCCGGCTGTTTTCCCAAGTCTGTCCTTGAGTGAAGATGTAACTAGTCTCTGGATGGCAGGAAAGTAATTACGAACCTATAAGAAGGCAAGGAAAGTGGTTAAAGTGATAAAGCTTGGAAGGGATCCTGAGACATAATTTCAGAGGGAAGCTTTCTGTTTATGCTTAAATTATACATTATGTTGTCCCAGTTCCATGGATGATTTTGTGGCAAAGCTAAGGAAGGAGGGAGGGAGGGAGGGAGGGAGGGAGGGAGGGAAGGAAGGAAGGAAGGAAGGAAGGAAGGAAGGAAGGAAGGAAGGAAGGAAGGAAGGAAGGAAGGAAGGAAGGAAGGGCGAGGGATAAAGTAAGATTTGCTGATGGTTTTAGTCAGCAAAATAAGGCAGAAAGTCTCCAAAATCAAGTCTAACTCCAAAGTTTAAGGAGAAAACCATGTCTACAATAGAATCTAAGAATCAAATGGGGTAACGGAAATAAAGGGAGAAGAGAGACACGGATTGACCATCTACCTAAGAGGCACCAAGCCAAAGCTGTCTTGTAAGTATGGTACCGATGAGGTTAGTACAATTTCCAATTTTACTTGGGAAGACTGAACAATACCATCAGCTATACCATGCCCAAGGTAAGCTGAACCCTGGTGATATCAGCTCTATTATGCCTAAGCATTGGCTATTTACCTGCTACTTTAGCTGAAGTTGGAGTGTGCACGTGGTCATCCTTGGTGCTATTTACAAATACTCTGGTTATCATCATCTGGAACAACATGATCAAATTGTGCTTCCTGGCATTCTTGTGGCAGGACAGGGCATGCAGCAGGGTGGGTCACGTGACCAGCCCTTGCCTAGGAGTGTTGAGGCGTCTTCATCACCAATTCCTACCTGCTGGCACTCTTGCAGTAACTCCCCAGATAGGGGTAGCTCCACCAGCCTAGGTAGTAAAGTGACATCAGCCACAGTGCAGAGCAGAGCCTACAGCTGACCCATGGTGCAAGTATACTGTGAGCAAGAAATAAACCTTCTTTGCCTTAAGCCACAGCAAAAACTTACCCCAGTGGTCCTCCAAGAATGGTCCCAATCAGCAACAGCAACTTGACAGCAATGCATATTCTCAACCTCCCACCCAAGAGCTACTAGCTCAGCCGCTCAAGGGTGGGGACACAGCTACAAGCGTTTTACCAGCTCTCCTGGGTGACGCTGACACTTGTGAAAACCAGAGAACAGAGGACTTCCTGCTCCATCCTTTGGAACACATCGCTACATGCTTTGTGACCCAATGCCAGGTGGTAGATTACAATGAATGTGAGTCTTGCTTCAACTTCTGAGAAATGTACAAATATTTAAAGCAAGCAGGCTCCACACAGTTCTGAGGCTTATTGTAGTAATTTGTAACAGTTTCCTCTCTGGCACTCTGACCAGCACCATGCACAAAAGTTGTGCTCTCTTGAACAGATTAAAGGATATTTTACAGACATGATCATCCAGGTTCTGGAGAGCTAGCAGCATCCTTCATGAAGCAGTGTGATACAGGACTAATAAGGCTCCACACCATGAGCTGCCCACCAACCTATTAATCTCTGGGGCTTCCTGGGCCCTAAACTAAATACTCTGGGACCCATCCAGTGTTTCTAAATCATCACTGATCTTGAAAACCATTCACTTCACCATGAAAAAAATATTGCCTGCTTGCCTCTCACTTGCTAATTCAATACATCTTTTTGTATAGATTTCAAGAGTCTTGAAGTAGTCAGTAAAAGAAAAGAGAGCTCCTCCTCATTATTATACTTCAGATTTCATCTATTCATCCCAGAATGTGGACTCCGACTAAGGCACTTCAGCTGCCTCTGGGGTGTAGATTAATGTTAATTTGAACGCAAAGGCACTGCATTCCTCATACACAAGGAAACATAATTATAATCGCAGGTTGTAGTTTCCATGGGAATTAGTGAAAAGAGAACCAAAGGAGCTGAATCTGTCAGGGCACCAAACTGAAGAACTATTCAGAAAACAATGTGAACAGCCAGACCTTCCTATCTGGGTAGAAGTCCGTGCCAATTACAAAGTACAATTTGTCAAGCTACTGCAGTGTCTTGGCCACGGCCATTGATCTAACTCTATGCTCACCAAGCAAACTCTCCTCACATGACCTATGGCCCTGGCAGAAAAAAAGTGTCCTATGTAAATAATCCATTATAGTTATCCCACCAATATGTTTTTTAAATAATTTTATTATCAGTCAGGCAAGGTGGTCCAAACCTGCAATCCCAGTACTTGGGAGGCTGAGACAGAAGGTATGCAGATTCAAGGCCAGCCTTGACAACTTAGTGAGACTCTGTTTCAAAACAAAAAGGGCTTAGGGGGTAGCTCATAGGGAGAATGCCCCTGGGTTCAATCCTCAATACCACAAAAAATGTTGTATTGTTGCATTGCCATTATATATCATAGTGAGCTTCCATGTGATACACACACACACACACACACACACACACACACACACACACACACAGCCCTTGGTGTGTTCCTGTGCACATCCCACCCCTCTCCCCTCTCCCCTTCCCAATATATCTTAGCAAAATTGGTGGTGATACCATCATATAGTGCCATAGTATTATTGGATTATTTTCTTCTTCAATTCTCCTTTCTCTCCTCCCTCACCCCTCCCCCAATCACTTTCACTATCCAACAGTTCTCTCTTCACATTATTTAAAGTCAAGGTCCTTATGTTTCCTATTTTCTCTCTAGCTTCCCCATGTGGGAGAAAACATACAACTTTTGGCTTTCCAAGACTGGCTGATCTCACTTAGCATAATATTCCCTAGCTTCATCCATTTTCCCCACAAATAACATGACTTTGTTCTTCTTTGTGACTGAGTAGAATCCCATTGTGTGTATATACCACATTTTCTTTTTCCATTCATTTGCTGATGGATGCCTGGGTTGGTGCCATAACCTGGCTATTGTGAATTGTGCCAATATGTATGTTCTTAAATCAGCATGTAATTGAGTTTTGTTAATCTGAGAAGCTGAATAACACCCCACCTCCATCACCAAAGGCCCATGTCCTAATTCTAGAACTTGCAAATTGGTTGCTTTACATCTCAAGATTCTTAACTTAGTTCACATCTGCAAGAAGGACTTTGCAGATGTTACTAAGCTGAGGATTTGGAGCAGCAGTGATTATCCTAGATTATCTGGAAGGAAGAGAAGCGCATCAGTATACCAATGGTCCTACAAGAGGAAGCCAGGAGGTGTCACAGGCAGGGAGGGAGACTTGATGATGGAAGCCCAGGTCAGACGGTGGGAGAGGATCTGAAGGTGCTACCATGCTGGCTTTGAAGATGGCGGGAGAGTCCAGAAGTCCTGGGACACAGGAATCTGCCGAAGCTGGAGAAGGTTAGGAAGCATACAAGAAGAGCCAGCCCAACTGGAACCTGACTTTTGCCCAGTGAGACACATTTTGGATTTTTAACCTCTAGAACTAAAATAATGAATATATATATTATATATAATATATAAATATACAAACATATAAACATTAAAACAGGTATTTAGCTGGGCGTGGTGGCGCACGCTTGTAATCCCAGCATTCGGGAGGCTGAAACCGGAGGATCCGGGTTCGCAGCCAGCCTCAGCTACCTAGTGAGGCACTCCGCAACTTAGTGAGACCTGGTTTCAAAATAAAGAATAAAAAATAGGGCTGGGGGTATAGCTCGGAGGTAGAATGCCCCTGAGTTCAATCCCCAGTATCAAAAAAAAAAAACAGGTATTTAACTTTCTTTATATATCGCAGACCACAATTCTCTGCCTTATTAAGAATAAAGATCACAGTCTAATGCTACACTGATAGTTTAGTCTCATCATAAGGAATCCCAGTGATTGCATTATTATTTTAAATATATTTATATATAATATATATTATATATATATATATATGGTACTGGGGATTGAACTCAGGGGCATTCTACCTCCGAGCTATACCCTCAGCCCTATTTTGTATTCTTTATTTTGAAACAGGGTCTCACTAAGTTGCAGAGTGCCTCACTAGGTAGCTGAGGCTGGCTGAGAACCCGGATCCTCCAGTCTCAGCCTCCCAAATTCTGGGATTACAAGCATGCGCCACCACACCCGGCATAAATATGTATTTTTAATGCCACTATATGGGTGGAAATTTGTTATAGCAGCAATGGGAAACTAATACAATTAGTATGATTTAATTTTCCAGAATCGTATCCATTCTAGATGAACTGAAAAAAATAAATTTGTGAAGGATGAAACAGAGCCTTAGGGCTATGTTAAATCCCTATGACTGCCTCCCTCCCTTCCTCCCTTCCTCTGTCCCTCCCTCTGCCCCTCCCTTCCTCCTTCCCTCCCTCTGTCCCTCCCTCCTCATAATCACCCTCACAGCTTAAGAAGAATAGAAAGTACAGATTTTTTTTTTAATTTTATTGCTTACTTTGAGCATTAAGAGATGATGTAAAAGCCAGGCATAGTGGCACATGCCTGTAATCCCAGTATTTGGGAGGCTGAGATAGGAGAAAAGCAGATTCAAGGTCAGCCACAACAACTTAATGAGACTGTTTCAAAGTAAATAAATAAATAAAAATTAAAAGGGATGGGGCTATAGCTCAGAGATAGAATGCCCCTGGGTTCAATATCCAGTACCAAAAAAAAGATATGTTATAAATACACATCACTTCTATAGAATTTAGCTATCTCATATCTTTGATTACTTGTAAGAGAGAGGAAAAGTTCAGCAGTCCAGATTTTTTTTAAACTAGCCAAATCAGATGTAACACATTCCATTCACTAAATTTCCTCTATTTGACCCATAGGAGGACATTGCTATGCCTCCCAGTTATGGAAATTCCGACCAGCTTAGTGATCTCTCTGTGCAGCCCATTTTAAGGTCTGAAGTTGCAGATCAGAAAGGAGTCAAGGAGCAGATTGCTAAGAGACCTTGTTTCAGAAGAAGGGAATGAGAGATCACAATCTGACAACAAAAATGACAGGGAGAAACTCTTTTGAAAACAGGCCCCATAATTTAGGAAGGAAAATAAATTTAAAAGACCACAGCCTAGGGCCACTTAGTGAAGGATCAATTAGACGCATCCCCCTCAGTGATCTCTGGACACATCAAGGCATTAAATAACAATGCAATCGCTGGGATTCCTTACGATGAGCCTCAACTATCAATGTAGCATTAGATTGTGATCTTTATAAAATCTTAATAAGGCAGAGAATTGTGCTCTACGATATATAAAGAAAGTTAAATACCCGTTTTAATGTTTAAATGGGCAAGATCTCTTATAATTTACTTCATAGGAAGGAAGGCTTTTATTTCCTAACTATGCCACATAAATGATGTGTTAAAACATTAACACATTAATTCCATGCCAATTAGTAATCCTAAGAAATCAGGACTTTTTTTTTTTTTACCTCCTGTTTTGAATCTCGAGAGTTACAAAGATTGAGGAAATCTCAGCACCCAAGATGGGAGCTTTCTCAATTCATGGTTCCCTCTGCAGAATTGCACCAGTCCACAGGAGACTATTGGATGAGTCACATTACTAGCAGAATTTTACTCACCCTAGAATTTGGAGAATGTACGTGGTAAGCTCTGTAAAGGTGGTCTGATCCTGCCCAGGAAAGAGAGTAAAAACAGTGTGTAACCAAAAGCATTTCACTCATCAACTCCCATTTCCTGGAGCCGCTCAAGGCTTGGTGTGGGAAGCCCAAGATGAGGTCAGCAAGATAGGACGCACATGTCAGATCTCATCTGAAGTCCAGTTTTAAGAGCTCACTCTAAAAGTTTAGCCCTAAGCACAGACTTCTTCTCCAGATGAAAAGGAAGCCAATTTACTTTAGCCTACAGGTTTGAAGATGACCTAAGCCCTCGAAACAAGAAAATGAAGTCATATTTTTGGCACATGTGGATCTCTACCACCCCCGGCCCTGGGCTTCTTTAGGCAAAGGAGTCAGCGCCAGGAAGTGATTTGGTAATCGCTTTGCATATCAGAGGCACTGTGTATTAGGTGGGTGCTTAGTGTTCCCTGGGGACTCTTAGAGGAAGGAAATGGGAGACTCAGCACAGCCAGAAACCAGAGTGGAAGGACCTGTCAGGCTGCATACCAGGCAGCTCTGCGGCTTGGAATTTCATCATCTCCAGTCTCCAGATAGGATCTTACTCAACGTGTCCAACAGAACCCAGTCTGGAAAAAATGCCAAGTGCTGCCCCAGCATCAGATTCAGAGGAGACTATGAGTGGAAATCACAAATCAACCTGGTGTGTGGATACGTGGGGATTTTATCACGTCGGCTCCAGTCAGGTCTAGTACCTCTTCGCTACAGTGTCATTCTCCAAGACGCTGCTGTAGAATCCTTCTAGGTCTTCATCTCTGCCACCAGGACCTCTGGTTCCTGAGAGCAAACCTGGGGGACACAGCCCTCCTGGTCCTTGCCCTCAAATAGCACAGATGCCAATCAAGGAGAGAGGAGGTTACGATAAATGGGAAATGTGCTCTGATAAATTCAGGGTCCGATGGGAATTTTAAGGAATGACTGCACCAAATGTGAACTGAGAAGATGGATAAGAGGGAGTGAACAGCTGAAAGTGTCAGCCAGGGGTAGGGAATCTTACAGAAAGGTGAAATTTCAGGAGCCAAGAGCCAGGATTGAAGAGGTGGATTGGGCATTGGCAAAACTGAAAGAAGTTCAGGCTAGTTCCCATGTAGACCATATTGGAGCCTCAGGAGCTGATCCTATGCTCAGAGGCTCTGAGCATAGGAGATATCAACAGAGTTGCATTCTGAAAGACCTCTTTGGCTGTAGAAAAGTGATCTGTGGGAAGCCAGAGAAGACTTATGAGAATCTTTCCTGGAAGATCCTCATAGCACCAGAGTGTTCAGGAAACACACTCTGGCTAGTATCTTGACTTCTGAATTAGATTCAGGGATGGAAGATGCAATGTACATCTAATTAAGGGTATAAATCTGACATCCCTGCAGGTCAAATGCAGTGATGAATACATTTCCCTGGCCTGCACAGTGATTTTTTTTTTTTTTTTTTTTTTTTTTTAGGTACTGGGGATTAAACTCAGGGGCATTCTACGTCCGAGCTACACCCCTAGTCCTATTTTTTTTTTTTTTTTT